>JAVXUL010048669.1:0-10698 GCA_035590515.1 Trichilia minutiflora
AGATATAGAGAGTGTGTGTGTATATATATATAGATAGATAGATAGATAGATAGATAGATAGAGAGAGAGAGAGAGAGAGAGAGAGAGAGAGAGAGAAATATTTTCACTTCATCTACAAACATAATCACAAAATAAGAATAAAATGATCAAGGCGTCAAAATGAATAATTTTAAATTGATATACTAATAATCTTATTTTAAGAATCTAAAGAATAGTGCTGTGAGCAGCATAAAACAACATACGTGTGCATTATTTTTCTATTAAAAAACAGCACATGGGAAAATTACAACAAAATTTTCAGTTAACTTACTATTTTGTTTTTCACAATAAAAAATTCAGAACATACAAATTTAATGTTCAATTCTATGAATAATTTAATTAATGATTTATATTGTTGGTCACCATTGTATTATTACAATTTTTCAATATATATATATATATATATATATATATATATATTGCAACAATATTGTTACAATTTCCATATTTTTTCATTTAAGAATATCTTTTTATACCTTAATCAAAATTATAATTTAAAGGTAAAAAACAAATTTAAATTATTTGAATTATTGGCACTAAAATTACATTTTAAGTGTACATTCAAGTTCCAAATAAGAATTTTCTGTCCTTTTGTCATTGTTTTAATACCAACACATCCATTAACAATGTCATAATTCATTCAACCCCCTAGGAATGGTCTGGTAGAGGGGGGTTGGATTTGAGACCTCATGATCACAGGTTCGATTCTCACTCCAAGATTCTCTCTGCTGAAGCGTCAAGGGGTTCAAGTCCCAGTTTTATTCGATCATTTGGTATCGCCTGTCAATTGGGGCGATCCGGACGCCTATTGGTTAAAGGCCTGAGTCCCGTCTCGGTGACACTGCTCAAAGGCAGTCGAGAGCCTAGTCCTCTTGGTGTCATCTCCCGAGAAATTAGCTGGCGGTCTGAAGTTTCCGGGTTTACAAAAAAAATATCATAATTCAATAGCACTGTCAAATCTCAAAGTCTTATTTCTCCACTACATATATCACCGAATTGGTGAATTTTCTTCTCGAACAATCATAGAGCGATGCCTAATTTAATTACATTTAAAACACTTGGTTGGAAATAAGTTGGCATAAAAATTGTTGGATTTAAATGGCAGTTGATTCATCCAACTTCTTTTCGGCCGGCTTATCAATCACAATCCAAGGCTCCTAGACTCATGTTTAGATGATTCACCCTTCCCTCCAAGACTCTTCCCCTTATCATAATTATTTTTTTATCTACTTTCTTTATTTTGCCACTTATCGTTCCCTAACCAACTTTCAGCCTTCAATACCAACTTTCAAGCCTCATCTAAATTTCTAGCCATTTGAACTCCAAATTTTGCCTCAATTGCCACTTTCAATACATACATATATCTATAGACTTGTTATGTCAGCAATTCACTCAAATTACTCCTAACCGCTAACTTTTAAGTACTCTACCATATACTCATACTCATTCTCCATCCCTTACGTACACCTTTGGGACTTCACCGTATACTTATGCACACTTTCCATCCCTTACGTGCACCTTTGGTATTGATTGAATAATATTTACTTCCAATCTGTAGGCAAAATTATTGTCTAAGTTATTCTTTTATTGTCACCTATACCATAATCCTAGGAAACCATTTCTATCACGATCCTATTACAACCTATCCCACCATATCGAAACTCCCCCTTTCAATTTGTACTCTACCAACTAACCCTTCTTCTCTCAAGTTCATCCATACAAACAAAAAATTTCTCTACTTCCATTAATGAATCTAGTAAACCCTTAATACCTAATGTGCCATTAAATGTAGATAACTCACCTTTCATAGGAATTTCGTTACGACAGTCACCTCCATTGAAACCATTGCCATTGAATCCACCCTCATCAAAGTTAACATATACCCACCTAAGAGGTGTCGGCAGACCTCTTGGTCTATGAACACTCGAATGCTCCTCGTTGTATGATGCATCATCTTCTTCATCCGAATCATTCTGCTTCTTTATATCTTCACCATCTATATTCACGACATCCTCTTGATGAATTGATAATCATTCAATAAGAATATTGGATTTATGGCTTCCGACAGCTCCATTCCTATTAACCTCAAACATAGTATTCCTATTAACCTCAAACATAGTGACACGACTTAACAATGATGCAAAATTAGTTCAAAAGGTGTAAATAGGGGCGGAGCCAGAAATTTTTATTGGAGGGGCCAAAGTTAAAACACGTATAACTCATTTTTTTAAATTTATAATTTCAATAATGTAATTATATTTATAACTACCCTATACCCTAATAAACGAAATTTAAGTCGAATTCTTTTGATTAAATAAAAAGTTAATAAAAGAACAATAACTCTAGAATCATAAATTTATCAATACGTAAAACTAGAATATAAATGGGATGATTTTACCAATTAATAATTAAAAATTTTAAAAAATTTTAATTGACCTTAATTTAAAAAAACAACTAAATTTCATTCACAAACCTTAATTTTTTCACTCTCAAATCTTTATTTAAATTACAAAATTAAAGTTATTAAAGTGATGAGGAAATCAAACTATCAAAATTTATAAAAAATAAAAATAAAAATCGAACGAAGGGACATGGGACAAGAATTGAGAGCAAAAATAACTAGGGAGTGGAGACACGAGAGAGAGACCATAAGCAGAAGAAAAAAAAGACCATAAGAGGAAAAAAAGAAACCGAAAGAAAAAAAAAAGTAGACTCATTTTATTATTTTATTTTATTTATACATCTAATAAAATTGCAATATTAACTTAAAAAAATAAATACTTTATTTATTGGAAAAGTTTTAAAAAAATATTTTTATTCATTTTTTTTAAATTTTGTAGGGAGGGGTAGGGCCCCCTTGCCATAAATGTGGCTCCGTACTTTGGTGTCAATTAAGATTAGCACTGTCAAACGGATCGGCAGTTCGCGAATCAACTCGTTTAACCCACTAATTTAAGTAGGTTAGACTAAAAAAATTTTGACCCGTTTAATTTGCGATTCTATTTGACCCGATTCGCTAAACCCATGAGTTAAACGGATAAACTCGTCTTATCCGCGGGCTGGTTTGCCAATCCGTAAAAAAAATAAAAAAATTTATTTATATATTTAAAATATAATAAAAAATTTTATATTATATTTAATAATAATTAATATATTTTATTTATTTTTTTTTAAAATTTTAAATTAGTTCGTAGATCGATTCGTTTAAACTCATTAATCTGTGAATCAAGTTAAAGTTGAAAAAATACCAACTTATCTAATAAACAGCCTAACCTAACTCAATCCATTTATGATTAATTCATGATAGACTAGATTAGATTGAATTGGATTGACCCGTTTGATAACCCTAAGTAAGACAACTTGACTAAAGGTTAATTTCTCCAAGGTCTGCAACCTTTAATCCATGTTATGAGATTGGTTGCTTTTATTGCTACTGGTACCAACAATTGCCTTAAGACAATAACGAAGCTCTAACATCAAACCGATGCAGTAAAAATGTATGTTTATGAGATTGAAAATAACGTTCAAATTTTAGTGTTGATGCACAAAGTAACCATAGTTCCTTCTTTTCACATTTATATTCTCATAGATAACCTTGCTCACTATTGTTGATATATTCAGTATTATGCTTTTATAGATTGTAAAATCAGAAAAAATCTATGTGACCTCGGGTATTCCTGACAAAAAAACATAATCACAATAAATTTATTGAATTAACGTGCAACTTACAAAGGAATGGTCCTGCACATGTCTTCCATTACGCAATAATGATGACCCAAGCACTACTTCTGTTATCCAATAGGAAAAGTCCAAGATGCTTACTTTATTGCTTGATATAATAGCATATATAGTGCGAGTTTGGCTCCACTAAACGTATCTAACATTTGCAGCCATATGTTCGTGTAAATGCCAATCTTTGCCAGTCTAACCCAACCGAAATCAATCTTTGTTTTTTCTATTGAGATATTCGAATCCATTTATATATATTTTAATTAATTTTTTAAACAAATTAATATAATATTTTATTATTATAATTTTTTATTTAAAATATATATACATTCAAAAAAATCAAATTTAAAACCGTATATTTAATTATACTTTCTTAAACTTATTCTTGTCAATTGAATTATCTATAAATAGATCGTCGAAATCAATTTCATACGCACGTAATCTTGATGAGCCGATAGCCGAAGGATGATGCTTGGATCAGATTCGATTTCCACTTCTACGCCCCTACTAATGCCTTCAAGTTATAGATTTGTTTGTATCAGTTTTTACATCACTTAAATATAAATATTAAAATACAAATAGTGATATTTAACATTATTATTTTAAATTTTCTAAAAAAATGTGCCCTAGTTTATTTTACTTTGTATATTGCACATCATATATAATCACAAGGGTCGATCACATAAACTACATAACTTTTTTCTTATCATCATTATTTAACTCTTTCTTGTTTTATACGGAAATTAAAGGACATTTATCAAAATAAATTAATCCCCTGTATCAACGTTGTGTTTGAGAGTTAACACTCTACATGGCCGATGCCGCTCAATTAAAATAAAAATAACGCCTTTTTTTGAACTTGACAAGTAAATGTCTTGACTGTCCTGTGGCGAACATTTGATGAAGAGTTGTATAAATTATCAGTAAACCGATCCTGATATTTTTGTAGTGATGTACGTAGTTGACAATGCAGCCTCCAAACTCACATAAAACTATATTTTTCAACAAAAGTTGATAGACTTAATTGCTCTGAATTTTTTGGTTTATCAATTTTGTTGAGCTTTTATTGAAAACAAAATTAAACATCATTGATTGTAAGGGTGATCAAAATCCCAATGCGGTCCAATATTATTAAAAGTGTGCTCATATTTGTGTCCTTATATATATTTTAGTAGTAATATAAATATATCAAATTTCAATATTATGATAAATAATTTATTAAATTATAGTATTATAAACAATTTTTTTAAGAAAATAGTATTAAATTGTCTTAATTTTTAAAATTATAAGTTTTAAATTAATTAATTTATTACTTATTTAATAAATTTATTTATTAATTTAGTTAGTTAATGTGTTTGATCTTTGATTTACTAATTCACCTTTGATTCTCACAAATACTTATGTATATTTTTATATTTTATTAATTTTTTATAATACGGATTCGGTACAAATCTATCTTTCTAAAATTTTATCGTATTTACATTTTAATTAAGTGTTGTGTAAACACTTTTTTATTCGAATCATCCAAATTTTTTTGATAAGGTCCAAAACTGAATAATTTTCCCACTTCTAATTTGAATATTCGAAATTCGTTTGCATGCAGATTTTTTTAAATTTTATCACGTTTGCATTTTAATTAAACGTAATACAAATATTTTTTTTATCCGATTCATCCAAATTTTTTTTTTCCGATAAGGTCCAAATCTGAATAATTTTATCACTTTTAATTTATACAATTGGTATTTGAGTCGGTAATTTTCTGAGTAGCACAATGTGTTCCTTAAATATGTTGAAATTCGTTGACACCGTCGTGAGATAGGTGATTGCATGTAAGAACGTTCAAAACCCAAAGATAGAAGGTAGAACCAAGATTTTTATGTTTTCTCCAAGTTTTTCTTTCTAGAAACTTAAGCCTCCCACCATAATTTCTTCATGCATTTGCTATGCATTCTATGATACTCTCTTCTTCATAATTTCCTACTTTTACTTATCTATTTATAGACATATATTATGGATGAAATAATACGATTATTCATTGAATAATTGTAACCTTTCATTAATGATGCCTTTTCACCACTAACCATGTCCTTTTACCAAAGGATACAACCCTGCATGTGGCCATTACTTTGATTACATGTTTCCAACACAGTTATAGCTTCAAAGTCACAATAGCATAATCCAAAACATATCCCGAATATATTTAAATTTCTTTAAGTTGTGAATATAATAACTAAGGTCAGGAAATTTCTACTTGGAAATTGTTTCCATCCCGATTGGTTTAATGAGGAGTTATTTTATGAATCAAAGCAAAGAATGCCCTCATATATACCATGCCATAATTCTGATTTCATACTTAAGTGTCGTTTTCCTTATCATACATCTTGAAATAGTAACTTTCCAATGTTTAGTGTGGCTGACTCGTCTGAATCTCTACTATTTCTTTTCAATGTTTTAGTTCTGAATGTAATTTCTACTGCATCAACAGATATTTGTATAATTTGCTTGTTTAAATGATAATATAAAGATGGGTGCATTGACGAAAATGAATTTTTTAATTGATTTGATCTTTTAGGTTGTAATAATAAAAAAAAAACAGATAACGAATATAAGAGAAATGAAATTAAGAAAAATAAATATAATTGTTATAAGAATCTTTCTTCAATCAATAGGATAATATGTTTTCAAATTAACCATAGCATTCAGTGTTATTCATCCAGAAGTGAAGATTGAAAAAATATTGTCAAAAGTGAAGCAAAAGCAGAAACTTATCTCAATTTACCGACGAAGATACAGGAAGATTGTTAAAAATCACTTTAGAGCTTCAACAGTGGGTCGACTGGTAGAGAGACTAACATACTCTAAGTTTTTAATTTTCGTTTTAGTGTTCATGACTTTTAGCAATGACCAAATCGTCGGGGCTAAAGTTTCATTTTCAGTGGCGATAAGAAGGTCACCGCCAAAAACATTAATGTTGCATTCCATATACACTTATTTAGTGACGCCATGTAATGTTGCCCCTAATACACTTTTTAGTAGTGTCATTTTCATTGTTAAAACATTTAATTTCTTCTTGTACTTTTGGCGGTGACAATACATCATTGTTAAAGGAAGTAGTATCACTTTTAACAGTGTCAAATATCGTCGCTGAAACCTAACTTTTAGCGTCACCAACAGTCATCGCTAAAAGTATTATTTTGGTTGCCAACACTTTGTGCCATGTAATCTTTACATTTTCGGTGACAACGTTTTTTGGCGTTGCTAATAGTAACCTTTTAAAGGTGACACTGTCGCTGTTAAATTTGCATTATTTATTTTAATAATTTTTTCATTTTTTTTAGCGATGACTAAGAAATAGATGTTGCTAAAAATCATTTTTGTAGCGAAATTTTTGCTGCCACTAAATATATCGTTGCTAAAAACACATTTTCTTATAATGTATATATATAATGTACAATAATACATCACTGTGTGGAACTATGCCAATAAAAGTGTGGAAGTGCTTATTTTTATTGTGTATTAGAAATGCATTAATTAAAATACTTTGCAAATTCTCAAATTTTAAAAGCCATGAAAGAGAGAAATTGATGTGAATAAGGTAGAATACATACCAATATTTCAATATTGCATGTATTATTGTTATAAGTTTTATATTTTTATGGTGAGGGCAAAATTTTTTTTTATTGGAGTGAAAAAAATAAAATATCTATGATAATAATATAACATGGAAATATTAATTTATAAAAATAAAAATTATTCATTTAATATTATTATTTATATTATTTACTTCAAAAATAAGATGAGAAAGTGAGTATTGTACATTGTTATACTAAATAGTCGATTTTGTTGCAAATACTATTGAAATGATTGCGGGTACTAGTTACTTGAATGCTTACGCAAAATTATGAAATCCATTTGATTGATACATATACCTACCAATTTAACCATATGATGAAGAGATTCGGTTTTTCTCCTTAGTCAAAATTTTATAGAAAAATAAAAAATTTTGATAACTTGTTGATCTCCATTCCAGATTTTCATATTTCTCATTTGTTAATTTTTCTGTTTCGTCTTAACAAAGGGTGAATTAATGAATGAAAGTGGAATAAATAAAATTTAACATTAAAATATTAAGTTGTAAAAATAAAATTTGTGTATTTAATATTATTATTATTTATGTTATTTACTTCAAAATAAAGATGATAATGAGAAAGTGAATATTGTACTCTTGTGATACTAAACAGTGGTTTTTGTTATAAAAACGAATTAAAATGATTGTGGGTACTAGTTACTTGAACACTTACACAAATTGGGAAGGGTTTTGAGTTGTTTTCTAATAATATTAAAAAGAAGAAAAAAATGAATTAAGTCGACTAACTTCTATTAAAAGCGAAAAATTCTAATTAAATCTCACCGTTTGTTACGGCTGTATGGGGGTCAAAGTCCATTGAGATAGGCTTAAGACCACTAAGAAGTCTATTGTTAAAACACAATGAATAATTCATAATATTTTTAGAACAAAATTTGAAATTAAAAAATTCTTGCATATGTAATTTTGCACCGGTTTTATCAAAACATGAAGTAGATCGATCTACTTGATTATGAACCAACGAATCTCAATTGTGAAGAGGGAATTTGAGTTAATGAGGTCGTCTAGTCGTTTCTGGTGGATGTTTTTAATGTCATGATAATCATGATCATCTTTCTTATTTGATCAGCGTGAAAGCAAGTTATACCTCATGATCATCTTGCGTTCTTTGAGGGATTTCTATCATGTGTTGGTGATACTCTCTTGCTTCGGGATTGTTCATAAAAAATATAGCTCATATCGTAATTTTATGCAATGTTATGATCATGGCACTTTATAGTTAAACTTACCCACAAAATTGGATCGAATACAATCTTCTCTCTATCTAAATTTTTCTAAATTTTAGATAAGAGTTTCAAATATGTTTTTACGAAATGTCAAAATCTTCGCTTCTACCCAATATTTCTATCATACCTTGCATCCAATATTCCATTAGTCATTACCAGTCAATTATAACAAACAGGAGACAGCTATCAATGGAACATGTTACTGTGCTAATAAAGTTCGAAGACAAAACTATATCCAATAAAACTCCTGAACGTGTTCAATTCCGATAAGCTACGTTCTAAAGATAAGGTTCTAAGGAGAAGACATCCGACCAAAAATGTTAAAAAGCGTTCGATTATTGCATGCTGATTGAAATTGGGAAATGACTACCACTTTGGGCTTGTCCAAAATTATTACTCAACATTCATGACTTTTTTCTTTAATTTTCTAATAATGTAGAGCCAGAGGATGTATACTACGCTGAAACCAAAAATTGTAAACTACAATATATAAATCAGAGTATTGTTACATTATATGTTTCAAGTTTCTTATTAAACACTTAACAAGTTTTTGTGTATAAAATAGTTTTAAGTTTTTTTTTTAATAAAAAAAATAAATTTATTAATACATTAATCTATTAATTAGTGCTTTCAAATGTTATAATAATGATTTACTGAAAAAATCAATTGTGAATATTTTCAAATTTTCGATATCTAGAACTTTAAGGCTTCGAATTTCGAAATAAATTATTGGTTTAGATAATAAGTAATTTTAATGCCCACTTAGGTTCCAATTTGAGGACGTGCATAACGTTGCGGGAGTTTGAAGAGAGGGAGAGAGTGACTATGGATTTATTTGTCATATGTGGATAGAGTATTTTGATTGACATCACCATTAAACCGTGTGTACTAAATTGGCCCCCTTTGTCCAGATTATTCTTTTGATAAATGCATATGTTTCTATTTCTGGCAGCAAAACACCATTGATGGCTTTGCTATACGATTATGACTGAGGGATAAAAAGAAATTTATACATCGCAGAGAACATTATAGAATCAATAAGCACAAAAATTAAAGCATTACAAGAATTTTACAAGCATAGATATTTTTTTATACGAAACTTATTTCATTAAACAAATATAACATCTTACACTCCATTAGGAGTATATATATACACACCGGAAAAATTAAAGACTCCTACGTGCGATTTGATCTACACACCTAACGGTAAACAAACTTAGTGACTAATGACTCCATTAAGGGAGTTTTATTTATGCAATCCATTCTAATGTCCTGCTAATTACTTAATCATCCCCGGGTCGACTAAAAATATTTTTAATAAGGTTTCTCCATCCTTTAGGTTGTCCTTGATATCTAGCAAAGAAAGCAATGAGAAATGTTGGTAAATAAAGGAAGGATAGTGCAACAGTATCCATTATAATGAGTTTCTGGACCTATCTTTCAGTATAAAGACTGCCACAATGCATCCTCTCTATCTTTAGCTGTACCAGATTAAGCATCGAAATCTTCAGGGTAAGAATTCCAGCCACCGATGACCAAAATGATACTAACAGCAAGAACTTTCTCCAATACTAATCCAGGAAAATTCTGACCGAGCAATATAATACGAGTTTGTTTTCGATCTTACGGAAGTTTAGTAAGATTTTTAGTGATTTCGCTGCAAGGCTCGATACAAGGAAGAAACCAAAGGATATAATTTCGTAGAAGATCCATTTCTTGCCTATTAGAGGGCCTGATTTGCATTGGTGTCCTCTTAAATACTCTTTGTATTTGCAGAGGACAAACCAATAAACACAGCAATTTGTGAAATGTGAGTTTACGTTAACAAGATCATCAAGTCCTTCGGAATGCACATCTATGACCTCGTCAAAATCTTTTTCCTTCTTGTCCTCCAACTGACTTTCTGCTGCTGCTTTATTCCTGAAACACAGAAGAAAATAGTGAGAGTAGTGTTAAGAATGTTGTTATCTAATTTAGATACATGAAGAAATTAATTTCATAGAGAGTGATCACATAAACTTAAAATGGTACCCTTCGGTACTTAAAGATTCTTCTTGA
>JAVXUL010048680.1:0-10696 GCA_035590515.1 Trichilia minutiflora
ATATATGATAGTATTGATTAACAAAAATATAAAATTAATATGTTATTAAAAATAAAAATAAATAATATATATTTATACAAAATTAATATTTATATATTAATAAAAATAAATAATATCAATAAGGATAATAACAAATAAAGTTTAAGACTTTAAATTAATATTACTAAATAAAATTTTAATTAATTAATTTAAATTAATTTAATAAATTAAAAAATTAATAAAACGGGAACCGGCTCAGAGCTGGAACCATTTGACGAACCTGCCCTGCCCATAACTGTTCTAGTTCTAATTTTGGTTCCGTTCCATCAAACATGAACTGTGGAACCGGCCCGGCCCGACCCGTTAGGACTTTCAGTTCGGGCCGATTTCAAAAAACTGAAACCATCGAACCGACCCAAACCATGTTAAACAGCACTACTTATCGCTTTGACCACTTCATCTTTCTGACCATGTTATTTGGGTCGATATTTCCTCGCCAACTTGAGTTTGAAGTAATTAAGATTTTGGGAGATCTTCCTCTCTCTTGACCCGAGACGATTGTAATACTTTTAGCATTTGAGACGATCTTGCAGATAAGAAAACAAGCCTATCCTTGAACCAGACCCTAGGACTTTATTCATTAAGCCAGAATCCTTCCAACTTATATTCAACCATCATTTCTTAAACAAATAAAAAATGAGAGTACCATAAATATGGACACATGTTAAAGACTGCATAATCACCTAATTTCCCCCCAAAGTCAGCATATCACAGTCGTCTGTCAGGCTAATTTTTGGGGGTATAACAGCCGATTAAAGACTTTACCATATAATGATAACGACACAATCAAATAAAGAGAAGCTTGTATGCCACCCTCCTGCTAATAGAAGAGACACTCCCATTCTTCAATGTTTAGGTGGGCATAATTTGTGAGAGATACACCATTATCTCAGTATAAAAAGGAGCCACCTTTAATAGAAAAAGGTTTTAAACTTTTATAAGTTTTCCAAGATCTTGATATCCTTAACCTAAGAAAGGGCGGCCACTGTTGGAACTATACCTCCACCTTAACTTTTGGACTTTGTAACCTTTTGCAACAGTAGAGCACATCGCCTAACTTATGCATGACTCCCAAGTAATCGAACACTGGATGTCTAATATCCAGTGCACGTCCTTATAGCCACCTGAGCTATAACCCAGGTGGTTACAAGGACGTGCACTAAGTATTAGATATCCAGGGTTTGATTCCTTGGGGGTCATGTATAAGTTAGGTAATGTGCTCCACTGTTGCAAAGGGTTGTAAAGCCCAAGAGTTGGGGTGGAGGCATAGTTCCAACAACAACTAAGTCAGTTTATGAATAAACCGTATGACACTCATTGACAAGCAGCAATGCATGTTCTCAGATACTTAAAATCCTGTCCTTCTAAAGGCTATTCTATTCTGCAGATAATCATTTTCAACTCCAAAGCTTTTGTGACTCAGATTGGGCTTCCTACCCAAACACCAGAAAATCATTAACAGGTTATTTTATTTTTCTGGGAGATTCCTTGATCTCATGAAAAACAAAGAAGCAAACCACTGTCTCCAAAAGTTCAACAGAAGTAGAATATCGCAGCATGACAGCAACAGTGTGTGAACTAAAATGGATTTCGTACATTCTTCATGATTTCAAGATCCCATTATAATTTATTATTCCTCTTTGGTGTGACAATGAAGCAGCTCTCCATATTGTAGCCAACCCCGTCTTTCACAAAAGAATATGTAACACCCCGTGTTTTTGAATAAGGGTATTTTCGTCCTTCTAGTAATGTACGTCTGAGTTCTGTAAAGATTTATAATATTTAAAGGGTTGATTTGAGGTTTTGAAAGAGTTAGAATGATTAAGGAATGAGAATGGATGTTGAGAATTGATCGGGAACTTGAGCACAAGAGAAAACTCAACGTAAGAAGCATTCGATCGAACAAATAGTCGGGTTCGTTCGAACGAATGGGATTCGGCCGAACGAAAGCTTGGTTCGTTCGATCGAACCGAGGACACCATATTTTTTAGAGAGCTCGAGAATTCTCGATCGAACGAAGGTTTACTTCGTTCGAACGAAACATCATTCTATCGAACGAAGGGTGTGATTCGGTCAACCAAATCATGCAAAAAGATAAAATTGCCCCCTTCTGAAAGCTTCTTTTCTTAAATAATCAGGGGTAAAATAGTAATTATATCCCCACTTTTATAAAAAGAGGAGCTGACCCCCTCCCTCCCCTGCTTTTCTTTCTTTCTTTCCTTCTCCTCTTCTCTCGTTCCTTCTCTGTTTCACACACACACACATTTTGTTTTTCATTCTTTTCTTGATTTCTTTCCACCATCTTGTCACATTCTATGTCTAGAACGCGTTGGCAGCTTCAATTTGTGACAAGAAGTGCCGAAATCGAGTTGAAAGAGTTAGGGTTTCGAAGCTCAAATTGGGGTTTTCGGTGTTCCAGGCCAAATTGAAGGAAACCGACCATACCATGAGGTTCGTAGCTCCATTTCTAATACGTCTGTATATCCCATTTTGCATTTTATCAACTTTGATTTGTATATGCTTTTGTATGGATTTTCATAAATTTATCGCATTTCGATTAGTTTTAAAATATTCTTTGGGTTGTAATGGAGTCAGGAAAGTCATAGGAAGTTAGAGATGTAATTTTTGAGAATTTGGGTGAGTGTGAACAGTAATCAAAGTTATTGTTCTGACAGACACGTGGGGTTCGCATGTTAAAAATATGAATTCGGCCACATTATGCTGGTTAAGTTGAAATGTGGGTTCTCGGTAGTAAGGGTTTGGTAATCAGTAGTGTAACGTGGGTTTTTCTCGAATTCGCGTATTTCTCCATTGTAGGAAATCCAGGTTGCATATATTCCTCGCATATGAGTCTCATTTATAATTTAGAATGTAAATTGATGGGGTTTTGATAACTGTGTATAGGCTCAGATAGCGAGGAGCAGGATTGCGACCTGAGCAAAGAACTCTAGGGACTGCGTACCCTCCCTAACTTGTGAGTGGATCCGTTTTACATTTTCATTGCTTTAAATGATTTCTAGCGCTTTTCTATACATATGTTTGATAAATGCTGATATCGAGGATTTATGCTTTGCTTTAGATATGTTTGAATAATAAGAATGATTGTAGATTTCGATATATAAGTTTATTGGTTTTGCGACTGGAGAGCCGATTGGTTTTATTTATTTATTGATTTATGTATGTTTTATGTGAATGATGGCTGTTGGGCCAGTTTTTATTTATGCCATGCTTTGATATGGATTTTTTGATGATGATTTGGCCAGTGGGTTGTGTTTTGGTGGTTTGTGTATGATGATAGGCCAGTTGGCCAAGTTTTGGTTTCTGTTATGTGGTGATACGGTTGACGAGCTGGGATTTATGTTTGTTTTTCGATTTGTGATGATATGGCCTGAGGGCCAGGTTTTTCTTATTGTAATTTTGGTATTATGTTTTATATTGATATTTTGGTGATGAGGCCGAGAGAGCCCAGTTGTTGTTGGTCATGATGGCCTGTTGGATTTCTGTAGTTACAGTGTGGTAGCCTAGGGAAAAGTTCACTGTGATGTGAACCCCAAGTGAGTGTTGTATGTGGTAGCCTAGGACGGACCTAGTGAGAGGCCGTCTAGGTGAGTGTTGTATGAGGTAGCCTAGGACAGTCCTAGTGACAGGCCGTTTAGGTGAGTGATGTGAAGTAGCATGGGAAAGGACCACGAGGTGGCCGCCTAGATGAGTGAGTACCAGATCGAGACATGTGATAGTCCGTCTGAGGATTTGATGTATAGTAGCCTGAGGATGGACCTCGATGAGGCAACCCAGGTGAGTGTGTGCCAGATAGTGGGTTATCTGGAGCTGTATGTTTGTAGAGGATAGTCACGAGTGTCACCATGTGACTACTTGACAGCTAACATCAGTGGTGGGCTTATTTTCTAACTAAATCGTGCATCGTTTTAGTTTTTGCATTTAAAATATAATTTTTAAATAGCATGTTTTATCTGTATATAACACCCACTAATGGCCCGAGATTACGCTTGATCAACGTAATTACTGAAAGGTTGGTTATGCCCAATGATTTATTGAGTATTTGATTTGCTTTGGTTTGAAAGTGTAAAAGATAGTTTAAATGTGCTTTTCTTGTAATGTTTTTATTTGAATAAATATTACTTGATCATGATTGTGTTTATATTTATTTTTATTATCTAGTTTTATCGTTTTATTTCCCTCACTGAGTATACGCTAGTATGCTCATCTCTTTTTTTCACTCACAGGTTTAGCGCAGCGGTAGTGTGGATGGTGGTGATTGCATCGGAAGCGGATATTGTAGGTATTGATCCTATACTTAACTCACTCTCACTGTATTGAATCCACTGGGAGCGTCATTTAATTTGTATGGCTTACATATTTTTCCTTGTTCTCGGAAATACGAAAATCTTGATAAAATTATGATATTAAAGTTTGTAATGAAATATTTTTATTATTATTTCATAATTTAATTTGAAAAATGATGTGTAATTTTATTTGATGGATTTGATGGTGAATATTTTGGAAGTACTTGAGTTGCTTTTTGATTGAGAAGAAGTTTGGAAGTTTGGAAGAAATTTTATTAGAAGTACTTTATATTTGTTTATAATTTCATTCTTACAGTTCTTAGTAAGCGTTCTGAATCTAAAGAATGCTTATTAAGAATCTGTAACGGTTGTTACAGGTAGAACCCATGAATCGAGGTGTGACAGAACAAAACATCTTAAAATTGACTACCATATTGTTCAGGACCAGTTTAAAACAAATTTCATTCATCCACAACATGTTTCTTCCACAGCATAGCGAGCAGATGTTTCGGCCAAGTCACTCGTAGCTCCAAACTTCAGCAAGCTCTTGTCCAATTCGGACACGGTGGATCTTCACCTAGCTCCAACCTGAGAAGGGGATGTACAGAAATTGACGAAACGAAGATAATAGCTATTTATGCAAGTCAAAGTAGATTTTAGCTGTTACGTTTTGTTAATTAGTTAGGCGATTTTAGCTGTTACGTTTTGTTAATTAGCTAGGCATTTTCGTTAACAATTTGTTTTCCGTTTATGAGTTAGTTAGTTTACAACTTCACTGTAAATAAACACACAGATATTACGTGTATGGGTGTGTGGAGAAATAGACTCTGTTTTCATTTTTCTAGCTTTCTTCAGTAAAGTTTTCACATTCATTTTCAATTGATTTCCATTTTCGTTCAGTCAGGGTTTCATAAATAGATGTTTACTATTTCATATATCATTATTTAGTGATTCCTATGGCAAAATTAAGTTGACGGATAAATTTGGAGAATGGAAAGAAAATTCCCAATTTTTATAACAGTGATTGTAATTTTTTTGCTATAAAATAAGTTCAAACTCGAATCTTGGAAATATGTACGCAAAAATAACTACTATTAAAAAAAGAAGCAGCAGCGTACCCCACAATCAATATCAATGGCTGTACTACAGACCCATCCTTGAGATTGATCAACTTTCCAATATCATTAATGTATGCATCAGCACCTTTAGGAAACATGGTTCCTCCTCCAGGGAATCTGAACCAGTCCCCTTCATATCGGACCCAATTCTGCATCGCCTTCTCCACCGTCAACTCCCTACGGGGCACATTAGCGTATCGTGCCAGATCCCTGTTCACTGGCCAGGGAAACGGGTTCTTGTACCCGTACGATGCCAGCACACGGTATTTTAATAACTCTTGTTTCTCCTGACAGTGCCTTTACCTGTATATCAACCGATCACGACTAAATTTCAAGGATCTTCAAGCATCTTTGTAGGAGTGTCTAACGGATTTGAACCGACGGATTCAGGTTGATTCGGATCGATTCGACGGTTTCATGAAATTAGAATTGATCTGGATCAAAAACAGTAACGGTTTGGATCGGGCCGATTTAATGGTTTCAGTTTCATAGAATCGGATCGAAATTGGAAGTAGAACAGTAACGGATCGGGCCGATTCGTCAAACGATTCCGGTTCCGGTTCGATTTTGATTCTGATTTCGGTTCGATTCCGATCCAGTTCTGGTCCGATTCCGATCTGGTTTCGATTTTATTAATTTTTTAATTTATAAAAATATTTTTCAAAAAATATTTAAATTAAAAAATTTTTTAAAAAAATTGACCTGGGTTGAACCGACGGTCCGGGCCGATTCAACCCGGTGCCAAACCGTCGGGCCCGTTACGGTCCAGTTTCGCAGTTCCGAAATTTCAGAATCGGACCGGACCGTCTATATTGGCCCGAAATCGGTCCGGACAGTGTGAACAGTGGTCCGGGCCGATTCGAGCCCAGTTTTTGATGGGCCGGTCAGCCCGACCCAGCCCGTTAGACACCTCTACATCCTCACATGGGGTGTACTCATTGTACGTGATGCTGCATAGAGGGTAGCTTTTGATCAGCTCTACAATCGATGATGCATTAAATTCTCCGACATGATGGGTTGAGAAATCTAGGTTCGTGTTGTTTTTTTAGGACACACGAGCAACATCAACGACGCTTGTAATGGTGGCAAAGGAGTTAGTATCGCCTTTTTGCCAGACACTTAAAAGATAAGAGAGAGTGCATAGAAAGAGAATTAGTGCTAACGAGTATACGTTTATTTTCTTTACTAAAATATTATTGGCGAAAGGTTTTGAAGGTTTAAAATCAGTAATGGGTAAGGCATGTTGATGATCGAAGGCATTGTCATGATATTGGTAGGTGTATATAAAGATACCCAAATAGCAAAGGTAAATTATAATGGAAATAATTCTTTATAAATAGATTGTTTCTTTCTCTAGATCAAACACAAGAATTGAATAATAATTCTCTGATCTAATATTACTTTTATATAGCCTACTAATTTGGTAGTTATTTTTTGGACAGATACATTATTTCATGAAGACATAATGGTAGAAACCATTGCATCCTTTGGTTGCAACCTTTGACAATCATGGTGTTTTTTTGGTTGCATCCTTTTGGCAAGTAATATGTCTCTCTATATGCCACCACTTTGATCATATATATAATAATTTTCTATTTGATCAAAGTACTATGGTTTAATTCTGATGATTATATATCTTGTACACACAGCTAATTATCATCACCATATTATAACTAATTCACAAAAATTATAATATACACATTTTACAATTGTAAAATTCACAATCGAAACTAAGAAAATACTATTCGCACTTAGTTTTTAAGACGACTTATACACAATAAGTATTCGGTGGTACGTAAATTTATCTTGATGTCTCTATACAAACTTTCACATTCAAGATGATTTATTATAACCCTTGTTATTCTCGTTGTAGTATCCTCTATCTTTTCTCTGACCAATATTTACAATGAATCAGATAGAGTTATGTTATTATTTTCTCAGACATCCCTGATACTTACCGAATGATACTCTTTCACATGTTAATTACACATTTAGATGATTCTCAAACCTATAGTAGTTACATGCTCTATGAACTTTTTCAGAGACACTCTCTTGATTATAAAATCGATCGCTATCTCTTTCGAGGGAACATAGTCAACTTTAATTTCACCTCTCTCTACTATATCTAAAATATAGTGATAACTTATATCAATGTATTTTCTTTGGAAGCTATTTTCTCCACTTTTAATCAAATAGATGGCAGACGTATAGTCACATAATATATCTACAAGTTCACTTGATAATCTATTTGTAGATTGTCAATGAACCTTTTAATCCATATAACTATATTAACTGTTTTACTATAAGATATATATTCTACTTTCATGGTGGACTTAGTAACATAGCCATATTTCTTACTTAACCAAGAAATTGTTATCCTATCATATAAAAATATATTATCACTTGTTCATTTTCAATCACCCAGGTCTCCTATAAAATTTGTATTACAATATCCAATAAATTTTAAATCATGCAAACTAAAGCAGAGTTTTATATCTTTAGTTTCTTTCAGATACCTAATGATCCTTTTAACTGCTTGTCAATATCCTCTTCCTGAATTTGATTGATATCTATTTATCAATTCCACCACATGTGCTATATCTGATCTTATATTAGTTATTGCATATATAAGATTTTCAATGACCTGAGCATAAGGTACTTTTTGTATTTCTTTTAGTTTGATTGTATTTTGAGGATAAGAATCTTCACTCAAAATTGTCGACTTATACGTGAGTGTACTTATTGGTTTATAATTTTTCATATTAAACCATTTAAATATTTTCTCTAGATAATTTTTTTTGATTTAGATATAGTATCTTTGATTTTCTATCTCTAATAATTTTAACTCCCAGAACATAAGTTACTTCATCCATATCTTTCATATTGAACTTCATACCAAGATATGATTTTATATCATTAATCATATCCATACTATTATTGACCAATAAAATATCATCCACATATAATAAGAGTATAGATATTTTATCCTAGCATTTTTAATTATAAATACAATGATCTGATAGATTCATTTTGTAACCCAAATCTAAGATTGCTTGATGGAATTTTAAATACCATTGTGTAGATGATTGCTTAAGTTCATATGAATACTTATTTAATTTATAAACTTTGTCTTCATGTCCTTTAAACAGAACATCCTCTGATTGTGTTATATAAATATCTTCCTTTAATTTATCATTTAAAAATATAGTCTTTACACCAAATTGATACAATTTAAAATCCCATCTTGTAACAGTTGCCATAATAATTCGAATAGATGTAAATTTAGTAATTGGTGAATAAGTATTAATAAAGTCTATTCTAGACTTTTGAGTATAGCCTTTCATTTGGTAAATCAACTAATTTTTAAATTTTATTCTTTTTAATAGATTCTAACTCATCTTCTATGGTTAATTGTCATTCTTTGGAATAAAACTGTCTCATAGCATTCCTATAAATTTTTGGATCATCACTTAGTTAATTTTCTTTATCAATGATAAAAACATAATGATCTGTCAACCATTGAAAAGGCTTCCTTTTTTTTCTTCTACTATATTATGTCCCGATCCTAATTAGTCATGTGACAACCACTATGAATCCAGAAAAATATTCTATCAATTAGAATGTTTTCTTAAGATACACAAGGCATTTACACTTGTTTTTGAAATCGCTTTTTAAATATAAACAAGGTATGGAAGAATTTCAGATAAAATAAATCATACATATCAAACAAAATCATACTTTCATACAACGCATTACATTAGAAGCTTTTTCAAAATACATTAACATAATAATTTCTCAACCCAATAAAATATAGAAAGTCAAATAATATTTATTACATTATTCCGTTCAGTGGACCACATGACAAAAATCTGAGTCGAGTATCTGAAACCTTACTAAAATCCCTTGTAATCAAATAATATTTATTACATTATTCCGTTCAATGGACAATGTTACGCTTGCACCTGACTATACTAACCTAAAATGGGGGAGTGAGGAATGAGTATTTGAAAAAATACTCAGTGAGTAGATAATAAATCCAAATAACAAAATAAAAACTCAACGATTAATTTCGAAAAATCCTCGTAATCATAAAAATTCAAATCTTAAGTGAAATATAGTATAAGAAAACACGACTGAAAAGTCAACATTTATATATATATATATATATATATATATATATGAACGTATTAGATTTCACCTATCCTATCATGGACTGCATGGCCAATCCAATAGTTTTATTGGATTTTATCTACTCTATCTAAGCTACATGGATAATCTTTATCCACAATTCTATTGGATCTCACCCACTCTATCTGAGTTGTATGGACAGTCCTTATTTCTGGGTCTGTTGGATTTCACTCACTCTACATGAGTTGTATGGCCAATCTTCACCTATATGAAAATCAAGAACAATGGCATATAAGGCCACAAATCAATAATTATAACTCACAAGGCCAAATTAATATCAATGACACTTAAGGTCAAAACCAATTCAAAGGCTTACAAGGTTAAAACCGTCATTAATGGTTCACAAGGCCAAAACCATCATGCGTGACTCGCAAAGCCAAAATAATAAAACAAAACGTAATGCCGCATAAGACCAAATAACAACAATGGCACTCCAGTCATTTACATACCCAAACTATGCCATAAATCACCTAACAATATTAAAAATAATATTTGCAATTTGCCTCTGGCCTCAAATCCATAACAATAAACATGTTACAACATTCTTAATTCTACCACAAATAAGGGACCAGCCCGATCACCACACAATTATATATTCATCGCCTCCTCGTATCAATAATGTATATACATATACATATGTTTAGCCGTCACAAAGCGAAACAAACATATAAACGCTTATAATTATCATTTAAAGAGGCAAAATGAGAAAAGAATATCCACTTACAGCTCTGCAGTGAAAAACCACCCTCTGGATGGCTCCCTCTCATTAAAGACTTTTTAATTTCGGCTGTTGCATTTGGATACACATATATATACATACAGATTCAACGATCTATCATATAATATACTCATATCATAAAATGCATGATTATGTTTTTCTCACTCCCTCCTCTCTCTCTCTCTCTCTCTCTACAGTACATTCATTATTCGTTTTAAAGTAGAGTTTATCTCATAAACCCTGGGATTTTTTCTAAGTTCCCTAAGCATACAATTATGAAAGTTTTTCAACTTTTGATAACTTAACCATTTGAATGAATAAAAACTCAC
>JAVXUL010048691.1:0-10696 GCA_035590515.1 Trichilia minutiflora
TATTATTCGTATCAAAAATTTTAAATCTGCTTCCGTTTAATTATATCGAATTCGTATCGAATAATCATGTTGTAATCTAAATTATCATTCCTATATTACGTCTATATTACTCGTTTAATAATCGCAACTTCGTGTAAATTACTATTATTTTACGAAAAAATTGCTTTCCCAGATGATAATTCACTGCACTCACCAATCCATCACGTGCCAAGATAAGATTTCTTCGTTGGAGTGTTGGACCGCAACCATGTATTGAATAAACAAAATGCTATCTATAATTATGTTGATTGTTTTTGGTGAATCCATTAATCTTTGATTGTTCTTATTATCTATAAATGCTGTACTGCTGTTCTTATAACGTACCAATGCATTGCTCTCTGTGTCTATTCACTGAAATTGACCAAAACCAAAAGCAATAGAAAATATTTGGGCAGAATCCAATTTAAATGAAACAGTATATCAAATTAGGCAATACCATACATATAGGGTTTTACCATACACCTCCTCCGAATTTTGAGTAAACTATCCCATAGATGGAAGTAGAAAATTTTGGAGAAAGCCACACACGGAAGTAGCTCTCTCTGAACAGTTATTTGACTTCAGTTGAACGTCCCTGGAATGTTAATTAAGGGACATATTTGTCAAAGCATGTTGACTTTCTTCTTTGAAGCTACCAAATGTTGAAAATGTCACTCTCTCAAACATACAACTAAAACCCTGCGTTTTGCAGATAGACAAAATTCAACTCCATAGCTACCCTTTTCTTCTCATAGGTAATCCTGGCAAAATGGTTGTGTAAATAGATCAATGGAGAAAATGTTTCGCTCCTTTACTTTGATGTCTGTATATATTTAGTGAGTTAAAGAGAAACCTATAATTCGTTTGTGTTATTTTATTCAACACTCAGAGAGAAGATTTGATGAAATTTGTTGAGGTATCAACACGGTAGGAAATCATTTTCTAATAATAAAATGATTAAGATGATAAAACAATTCTGAAAGATGTTAAACTAGCCAACGAAGGAGGTCTATCTCCTCTTGATATTCAGTCGGTGTCAATAAATGCTGAGAAGTTTAATAACAGAATGGAGATGATCTGATCATAAAGAAAATGAGATAGCACATTCGAGAGAAATATCGGTTTAAGGTTGTATACACTGCTAGAACATCTAGTCTGGCAGCCCACAACCTTGCTGTCTTATTCTATATCTATCTTACCAAACTTTGTATATGCATAACTCTAATAATAACAGTTATTCCAAATATCTCGAAAAATTTTATTCTCATGTTAACAGAAAAAGTTTAAAAACAAAAACCCAACTAGCAACTGAAAAAAAGTTCCAACTAGCAACACTTATTAATATCGACCTACCAAGATAAAGTCGTCGTCATCAAGAACCTGAAGATCCTTTTCCCCTACAAAATTCTCCCTACCAATTTCTTTCACCAGATTTGCAAATTCCACTCTCTTTTCCAGAGGAAGAGGTACATAAGGTAATCTGAAAACTGGCCTCACGACCCCAAGTTGAGCAAGAGCTGTATTTAAGGCAATGGGGTTTGGCTCCTGAAAAAGCCACTTAATCAAAGGCAAAAGCTTTGAATGGAGTGAAGGGTTCTTACCTCCAAACATAAGTTCTCGCATCAGCCCAGGAACCAAGTTGCTTGTAACAGATATGACCCCAGTAGCCCCATGGTTCCACCTAGCATCATGGCACTCGTCATCATTCCCACTCCATACCACAATCCCATTATCTGTGTACTGTAACACACGATCATTTCCAACACATTCCTTAACACCAGCTAGGTTGGGGCTCTGTGCCAATGTGTGAATCACACGTGGAGGAATATCTTGACCAGTTCGTGATGGCACGTTGTATATAATGGTAGGGCCCATCGACAACACACAATCAAAGTGAGAAATCATGCCATCCATGGAAGTTTTACCATAGTAGGGATTGATGTGAAGGGCAGCATGCATTCCAACAGCAAAACCTTGTTCAGTAGCGTGAATTGCTTCCCTGGTGGAGTTGCTTCCAGTGTTTCCGATCACTTTAATTGACCCACCAAAACAGTTCACCGTGTGACCAATAAGCATTATATGCTCATCCCAGCTCATCAGCTGGCCTTCACCAGTTGTGCCACCAACAATCATACCTTCAGAGCCATTCACAATCTGCATATTCACCAGGTCATCATAAGCTTCAAGATCAAATCTGCCATCTGGTAGATATGGTGTTTTGATGGCTGTTATCAATCTAAGTGATTGTATATCCTCTGTTGATGTCCTACAATCAAAGTAAGATTGTGCAAAATCATCATGAGCACCAATCAGCAAAACATGAACATTTCTGACAAGCTTTAATTTTCCAAATCCCGAGTGACATTTATTCTTTGCAAGCTAGACATGAAAAGAATTCATTTGTTAAGCAAAAATGTTATATTTAAGCAACATACAGTTCCTGAAAAATGATTGGAAATATATAGACATCAAATGCAACCATCTCAACCCACCCACCTGCCTGCAAGCGACCAAATAAAAAATATGTAGAGATCAAATAGGAGATTCTTTCAATACTTTAGATATAGAAGAAACTATATGCAATGACATAAATATTTTATGCATTAGGCACAACAAGGCAGTGTCATGCTTTGGCTTGCTACTGAAGAAATTATAGCAATTGAACTTAATTAAACCAATGCAACATTAATAAAAGTGCCCAGCGATTTCAACAGACTATTTTTTCAGACCAAGATGATCGATCATATTTTCTTTTGTTAGTGCATAAGTATCTCATACATAGCATAGAAACTTAAAAACTATTTTATTTTTATTTGATTCAAGATGGAAGGTTTGTATTTTTGAAACAGATACAAAAGGCTTTAGGCTCCACAACTCCATCCAAACTAGATACTTTGACTAAATAGTCCCAAACATAGCACCAATAAATAATATCATAGATCAATCACCGAGAGATACATATAGATACAAATATGAAAATAGATGTATACATAAGCTAAAAAAGCGTGTCACCACATGAAAATTCTACATGAGCAAACTTCAATTAGAAAACATTCATATTGCTTACCTGTTTTTAACTTCAAAACTACGCATTGGAAGATGGTAATCAGGTATTATGGCCGCTTGTGGAGGCCTCCACTTCCATTTTTTCCTGCATCAGAGTAATAGAGAATGACATTAGCAAATTAGATTAATGGTTATAACATGAAATCAAAATGTAACTGATCACGTTAAGCTTAAAGTCAATAGAATCTCAATAACCATACCCAAAACACATAGACCAAACACAGTAAATAATCTTAAACCTAATACCATAAGCAAAAATATTTAAGAGTATCATGAAGGCCAAACCGCACTTACAAACCACAAGAAACAGGCCCGTAGTTATTGAGATTCAAGTTGCATACATTCAAATGAACCATTTTCTTTTCAGGCAACCAAGTCTTGGAAAATCTCAGTTGTCTACACCCACCACCTGTAAATCAGAGGAAATTGCATCGTCTATGGCTTCAAAGCTGGCAAAGTCCAAAAACATAAAAGCAGGGAAGACTACTAATCTACTACACATGAACCAAGAACCCAGATTAACAACTAAACAAAAGTGTTAATTTTACTCATATATGTAATGAAAACAATAATTGTTTATAAATCCAAACTAAAGCTCAAGAATCGCTTACAGTGGTGCAACAGCTAAACGGTTCTGACGGCTTGACAAAGGAGGGAGAGGGAGAAAGCGAAATGAGAGAAAATTTCAGGGATTTTTATTTTATAGTCCATTTACAGCTCATTCCTTGGACCCAACATAACTAGTAAATTACAGTCTTCTCCTTGCCTTAAGTCTTTTATAAATATTAAATGATGAGTGAAATGAATGACGAAGAATCCTATGTTTTTCTAAACTAATAATTATTTCATGATAAAAACTTTTTTTAAAATTTTAAAGTTTGAATAAATATTTATATTAAATCGATTTTTTTATAATATAATAATTATTATACCCTTAATTGTTATAAAAATCTAAAAATTAAAAAATATTTGAAAAAATGTAAAATTATAAGTTATATTTTATTTTTTAATTTTTATGTTTTTATAAATTTAGGGGTATAATAATAATAATAATTATTATTCTTAAAAAATAAAAAATTAATTTAATAAAAAAATATTTATCATAATATTTAAATTTTCTATCCAAACCATAATGAGCCTGAACGATAAAAAATGAACTGTTAAATTGAGTCGATGGACCGAATCGGTTCGATTCAGTTCAATGATTCATCTCTTTTGAATTTAAAAAAACACACACAAAAAAAACGACTGATGAAGAGATCGAGGCAACGGCAACAATTACAACGTTACTTTGCAATTTGCAATTTGCAATTTGCAATGGTCAACAGTATCCTTCCTCTCGCTTGCAACATTGTATTATTGTTGCAATTTATAATACTTATTTTTATAACCGTTGGAAATTACAATAGACCCTCTCGATATAAATACGGTACCTTCTCCTTTTCTTAATTTTTTACATTTAATAATTTAATTTATTTATAAATTATTTTTTATTTACAAATTAATTTCAATTGCTTTCAATTATTCTCAATAAATTGTAATTGTTTTACAATTTTCAATTATTGACTATTTGAGATTAGTAAGTATATTGTATTAGATTATTATTATATATTATTTATTTATTTATTTGTTAAATATTTTTATTTAGTATATTATTATTAATTACAAAATTTTAAAATTTATTACTTAATAAATTAATTTTATTATTAATTGAAAATTTTAAGTTAGTATTTAATTAATTATTCAATTTTTATTGTTAATTATTCAATTATTTATTTTAAAATTTTTACTTAATTAAGTTAGTATATTATCTAATTAATTTTTATTGTTAATTACTAAATTATGAAATTTTTGCTAGTTAATAATAATTAATTATTGTTTAATTATAATATATTCTATTGAATTAAAATTTTGCAGGTTAATAATAGTTAATTATTAAATTTTTTAGTTAATAATTAATTATTTATTAAATTAAATTAGAATTATTTATAATATATTTTATTATTATTAATTATATCACGTCCCAACCTATGGGTTTCATACGTGACAATCGTCACAGATTCCTAATAAGCATTTCTTAAGCGCAGAACGCTTATTAAGAACCTGTAAGGCTAAATATTCAAAACACACAAAGAACTTCCACTATTTTTCTCTAAACTCCCAATGTAACACCTGATCTAAGTCTGTCAACAATATTATTTGCTTTGACCCAACCCATAGGACCTCATGGTTTTGTTCTTGGTAATGGATTATCTTGAGAATTTTCCAAGAGGTCACTCATCTTGATATTACTCTCACCTAAGCACGCTTAACTGCATTGTTCTTGGGAATAAACCATCACCCATTCCAAAAGGCCTTGTTTGGATATCAGAGTGCACAGTACAGCTCGGGCCCAACACAATATTGTCTTCTTTAATCGCCTGTCAGTAGCCTGTTAGGTGGTGCTCCCAAAGTGGCCCCGGCCACCCTGTCCATATGATACCTAGCCTCAAGGTTTTGTTCTTGGGAATGAGTTAGCACGAGGACTTCTTAAGAGGTCACCCATCTTGGTACTGCTCTCGTTCAGGCACGTTTAACTGTGTAATTCCTAGGAGTTAACCACCACCCATCCCAAACAGCTTTGTTGATAACTTGGTTCCAACTCCACATATATAGCCTAGTAACTTTCTCTCCCATTTCGATATGGATTCGGTTCATCCATCCCATCCTAGAATCTTGCCAGAAGCCACTCCTTTCTCAGGCTCCCTCGACCCCGGCACCACTTCCCGCCCTCATTGGACCGGGATGTTACAAACCCACCAGCTTTTGTCTGGCTCATCCTCGAACCACCACCATCGTACTGGAGGAGAGTTGGCTCTGATATCAATTGTAACATCTGGTCCAAGTCTATCAACAATATTGTCTATTTTGACCCAACCTTTGGGGCCTCATGGTTTTGTTCTTGGTAATAGGTTATCTTGAAAACTTCCCAAGAGGTCACCTATCTTGGTACTACTCTTGTCCAAGCACACTTTCACCACCCATTCCAAAAGGCCTTGTTTGGATATCAGAGTGGATAGCGCAGCTTGGGCCCAACACGATATTGTCCTCTTTGACCACTTGCCAGGTGGTGCCCCCAAAGTGGCCCTGGCCACCCTACCCACATGGTGTCTAACCTCAAGGTTTTGTTCTTAAGAATGGGTCAGCACGAGGACTTTTCAAGAGGTCACCTATATTGGTACTGCTCTCATCCAGGCACGCTTAATTGCATAATTCTTAGAAGTTAAATCACCACCCATCTTAAAAGGCCTTGTTGACAACTTGGTTCCAATTCCACATATATAGCCTGATAACTTTCTCTCCCCTTTCGATGTGGGATTTGGTTCGTCCCTGCCATCCTAGAAGCCTGTCAGAAAACACTCCTTTCTTAGGCTCCCTCGACCCCGGTGCCACTTCCCGCCCTCATTGGATCAGATGTTACACCCAAACTACTTTTTAGTAAAAATACATCAAATACTTCTTAAATATTTATCATCAAACCCACCATTATCAAAACCATACATCATCGTATCAGGAACACCGCATTCAATTCTTATAAACTTTCTAAAATTTCAAGATAATAATATTATTTTATTATAAAACGTAATATCATAAATCTTATCAAAATTCATATTCTTGAAAATAAAGAAAACCATTAATAATATAAGACTATCCCAATGGACTTAATGTGAAATATGTGAGTCGAGTATAGAAGCAATACTCGAAGTCACAATTTTTTGAAGCTATCACCACCCTTTACATATTCTTTGCGCTATGCCTGTGAGTGGGGGAAAAAGGGTGAGTATATTAATATATACTCAGTGACGGAACATATATAAAAATAATAATAAATATAAAAATACTACTACTCCTGAACTATTTCTTTGTCAAACGTTATTTACTCAGAAGAAGATAAATAAAAAGGGAATAACTTTAAAATATCTTTTCATCTTTAAAAACTATGAATGCAATTGATAGTAAGAAAATCATTGAACATAGCTCTATTTTCGGGAATTATACTGATCAGATGTAATTTCGAGCCGTCAATGGATTTTATATGCAAAAGAAAATAATGCTATTTTAATAAAAACTTGATTCAAATGCAAAGAGTAAAATATACATGGTTTTTCTAAAAATACGCCCACCACTAACGCTCGCCTCGAATAGTTACGTGGTGACATCTGTGACTATCCTCGATAAGATTCACAGGTAGTCAAATCACCACTCATGATAACAATATACACCATACATCACCAATAATATCCCTACCTGGGGTGTCTCCACTCACCTAGACGACCTCTATCCCAGACTGACCCTAAGTTATCACATACCACACTCACCTAGGGGACCTCTATCCTAGGTTGACCCTAAGCTACCACATATAACACTCACTTGGGGGTTCACATCCCAGTGAACTCTCTCTCAGGCTACTGCCCTATAACTATAATAAATAACCTAGTCCACATGACCGTTATCACCAATATGAATATATAAAATCCGACCTACTGACCATGTCATGATGTACCAAATATAAAACCTAGTCCACTGGCCACATCATTATCATAAAATCATCATATATATTGAATTCACAAAAATCAGAACATACACACACATAAATCCCATCAAACTTAGAACACCAAAGCATTTACGAAATCATCAATATAAATAAACACATATAATCGAAACCACAATTTCATATCAACACTTTTCCAAATATACCAAAACATGCTTTCAGGTATTCACATATTACACTTTTATAAATCATGAAAACATATATGAAAAACATAAGAAATTTCATTTGCATTATATCTATCGTAAATAAATATTTTCTTAACATGATTTGTAGAACTGTTTGAAATTATAAAGTATTTGAAACAAAGAAAAGCATAAAAGGTTATACTCACTGGTTAGGGAGGGTACGCACTCTCTAAAATTTTTCACTTGCGTCGGATCCCTGATCCTCGCGATCAGAGCCTATGCACATATATAAGAGTTCTATTAGTGTACATACTACTACTCAAATTTATCTGACATGCATATAACTAACCCTTAACGCGATTATCCGATAACCGACCTCACATAACTATAACGCTTCTATACCGTTCGCTCGATCAGTCAATCTAACTCTGTTACTCTACCAATCTACAACCTAAGTGACCCCAAACGACCTCATTTATTAAAATCGATCGACGATAAATAGATTTTGTTGGGGGTGATTTGAGGTACAGGCCTTATATATTTAATGACAGCCACCCTATAGTTCTTTGAGACTAAAATCCTGTCACCCTAGCCTATCAAATCACCATCCCCTCCCCTAAACAAGAACTATGTATGGCTTGATCCCCCCACCAGAGAGAAGAAGAAGAAGAAGAACTAGAAGAGAGAGAAGAAGAAAAGAGGGGAAAAGGGGGGTACGTAGGTAGTTTGGGAGCAACCCAAGTCTAGTCACAAACATAAATACTAAATGCCACTCCTCAACCATGGGCTATACCTCGTTTGTTATAAGAAATTCACCAGAGATTTTTGTTATTGGGTGTATGAAAATCGTTGAATTTTTTTGCACAAATAACTAGCCCCGTCTGTGGGAAATCAAACGAAAAGCCATTGAAACGTCCCTCCCCAAGTGATCACCCTACTCCCAGGATCACTCTTTACTCTCAAGTGATCCCCATGCACTCAGAGGGTCACTCTCTACTCTCAGGTGATCCTACTACTCCCAGGATCACTCACTGTTCTCAAGTGATCCCTATGCTCCCAGGAAATCTCTCTGTCTCATCCCTGGAAGCCACCCTCTCATCTCTTAGAGCCGTCTCATCCCTTAGAGTCGTCTCATCCCTGAGAGCCACCCTCTCATTCCTTGAGATCCCGATTATCCCTGAGAGCCGTCTCATCCCTGGGAGCCACTCTCTTATCCCTGAGAGCCGTCTCATCCCCAGGAGTCACTCTCTCATTCCTGAGAGCCGTCTCATCCGTAGGAGCTAACCTCTCATCTCTTGAGAGCCATCTCATCCCTAGGAGCCACCCTTTCATCCCTGAGAACTGTCTCATTCTTGAGAGCCCTCTCATCCTTGAGAGTCATCTCATCTCTAGGAGCCACCCTCTCATCTCTGAGAGCCGTCTCACCCCTAGGAGCCACCCTCTCATCCCTTGAGAGCTTTCTCATCCCTGAGAGCCGTCTCATCCTTAGGAGCCACCTTCTCATCCCTTGGGAGCCACCCTCTCATCCCTGAGAGTCCTTTTATCCCTGGGAACCATCCTCTTATCCCTTGTGAGCTCTCTCTTTCCTGAGAGTTGTCTCATCCCTAGGAGCCACCCTCTCATCCCTGAGAACCATCTCATCCCTTGAGAGCTATCTCATCCTTAGGAGCCACCCTTTCATCCCTGAGAGCCACCCTTTCATCCTTTGAGATCCCTTTCATCCCTAAGAGCCATCTTATCCCTTGAGGGTCCCCGCCTCGTTCCTGAGGGCCATTTTGCCTCATCTCTTGAAGGTCCCCGCCTCATCCGTAAGGGCCATTTTACGTCATCCCTGAAGGCCATTTCGACTCATCTCTGAGGGCTGCTTCGCCTCATCTTTGAAGGCTGTCTTCCCCTCCCCCTAAGGGAGATCTCCCAGGACTCTAAGGTGGTCTCTTTCGATGACCCTTGATGATCTTATCTACATCATCCAGAGAGGTACCGTTCCAGGAAAGTTTTTCTAACAATCCTTATTTCTTTTTTTAGACTTACTATATTGTTTGTTCTTGGTTATTTTTTTGCTACAGACCAATGATTCTGAGCTCTGTTAGCTCGATGCCGAGGGCTTCGCTCGATGATTTCGAGCTCTCTTAGCTCAATATCGAGCACTTTACTCGATGATTCTGAGTTCTCTTAGCTTGATTCTGAGCGCTTTGCTCGATGATTCCGAGTTCTCTTAGCTCAATACCGAGCACTTCGCTCGATGATTTCAAGCTCTCTTAGCTTGATGTCAAGCACTTCGATCAATGATGCCGAGCACTTTGCTCAATGTCGAGCTTACGTGCTTGATGATTCTGAGCTCTCTCGCCCCATATTACCGAGCTTATTCGCTCGATGTCGAGTTTACGCGCTCCATGATTCCAAGCTCTCTTGGCTTGATGCTGAACTTACACGCTTGATGATTCGGATCTCTTTCGCTCCATCTTACTGAGCTTATTCGCTTGATGTCGAGCTTATGCGCTCGATAATTCGGAGCTCTCTCGCTCCATCTTATCAAGCTTACGCTCTCAATGATATTGAGCTCTCTTGGCTCGATGACTCGGAGCTCTCTTGCTCCATATTATAGATCTTGTTCGCTTGATGTCGAGCTTACTGCTCGATAATTTCGAGCTCTCTTAGCTCGATGCTGAGCACTTCGTTCGATGATTCTGAGCTCTATAGCTCGATGTTGAGCCTATTTGCTCGATGATCCTAAGCTTTCTTGGCTCGATATCGAGCTTACGCACTCAATGATTCGGAGCTCTTTTGCTCTATATTACTGAGCTTATTCGCTTGATACCAAGTGATCTCAATTAGATTTTGTACCCAAGTATAGGTAGTCTTGTTATAGTATAGTCTGGTGAGTCCAAGTGTCGTA
>JAVXUL010048702.1:0-10695 GCA_035590515.1 Trichilia minutiflora
TGGAAAAACACTCCCTGTGGATACGACACTTGGACTCACCGGACTATTCTACAACAAGACTACCTATACTTGGGTACCTAATCTAATTGAGATCACCCCCCTCTTGGATTGCGCCAACTGGAACTTCAGAACTTAACCAAGGGCAGATCCCGATCCCAGCTTCCTTGAAACTCTAATATACTCCCTCTCAGCATATCTTCTAATGTCTGTATGGTTCTCTCTGACTGTCCATTTGTCTGAGGGTGAAAAGCTGAGCTGAAATTCAACCTCATACCCATAGCTCTCTGGAGACTAGGCCAAAATCGATATGTAAAATGGGGATCTCAATCTGACACAATCGTCACAAGTATACCATGCAACCTTATAATCTCTGCCACATATAACCTTGCTAGCTTCTGGATACTTAGTTCTGATGGGCAGAAAGTGTGCAGACTTAGTTAACCTGTCTACAATCACTTATATTACATCATATCCAGCTTGAGTATATGACAGTCCTATCATAAAGTCTATAGTGATATGTTCCCATTTTTACTCTGGTATAGGTAACGATTGAAGTGTCCCTGCTGGCTTCTGGTGTTTAGCCTTAACTTGCTAACAAGTCATACACCGGACCAATAAATTCTACAATGTTCTTATTTGTTCCAAACCACCAATAGCTCTCTTTGATAGTTCTGTACATCTTTGTGCTACCAGGATGCATTGAAAAAGCTGATCAGTGAGCTTCTTCCAGAATAGCCTTTCTTAATTCATCGTCTAAGGGTACACATACCCTACCTCTTAATGTTAAGACCCCATCCTGAGAGATGTAGAAGTCTCTAGCATTATCATCCATAATTCTCTGGCAAACTTTTATTAATTCTGGATCCTACATCTGCCTTTCTTTTATCTGTTCCCGTAGAGTTGATCTTACAATAAAATTGGCTAACATCGAACCATCTCGATCGTACTCTTATATCACTCAAAGACTCTTCAATTCTAATAACAATAAAAGGTATGCTGACTGAACATACGCCATTGTTACTGAAGATTTTTTGCTTAAGGCGTCTACCACCACATTAGCTTTCCTTGGATAATAGTCAATCACCAAATCATAATCCTTGATGAGTTCAAGCCATCTTCTCTATCTCAAATTCAGTTTCTTCTAAATGAGCAAATACTTCAGACTTTGATGGTTAGTAAAAATATGAAACCTTTCTCTATACAAATAATGTCTCCAAATTTTCAAGGTAAAAATTACTGCAGCCAACTCTAAATCATGGGTCGGGTAATTCTCCTCATGCTTCTTGAGCTGTCTGAAAGCATAAGCAACTACTTTTCCATTCTGCATCAAGACATAACCCAATCCTTGTCGAAAAGCATCACTAAATACTATATATTCCTCTCTGGGAACAGGTAGTGTCAACACCAGGGCTGAGGTGAGACGATTCTTCAATTCTTGAAAACACTGCTCACATCTTTCATCCCATTCAAACTTAACATTCTTCCTTATTGAGCATGTCAGTGGGACAACTATCAAAGAAAAACCTTCAACAAACTTTCTGTAGTAACCTGTCAATCTAAGGAAACTTCTAATCTCAATAACAGTCTTCGGTCTCTCTTATTGTACAATAGCTTCTACCTTATGAGGATCAACAAAAATTCCTTCTTTTAAGACTACATGTCCTAAGAATATCACTTTCCGAAACCAAAATTCATATTTCGAAAACTTCGTATACAATCCTCTCTCTCTCAGCATTTGTAGTACAATCCGTAAATACTGAGCATGTTCTTTCTTGGTCCTCGAGTAAACCCGGATATCATTGATGAAGACAATCACAAACTTATTGAGATAAGGATGAAATACCCGATTTATGAGATCCATGAATGCAGCTGAGGTATTAGTTAACCCAAACAGTATTATAAGAAACTCATAATGGCCATAGCACGTTCGAAAGGCTGTCTTGACTACATCACTCTCTTCAATCCGCAGTTGATAATACCCTGATCTTAAATCAATCTTCGAGAATACACTCACTCCCTACAACTGATCAAACAAATCATCGATTCTGGGTAGTGGGTATTTATTCTGGATGGTGACCCGATTCAACTATCGATAGTCTATACATCATCGTAGAGTCCCATCTTCCTTCTTAACAAACAACATCGATGAACCCCAGGGTGACATACTTGATCGGATGAAACTCCTATCGACTAGATCTTGAAGCTGTACCTTCAATTCCTTAAGTTCAGTTGGTGCCATCTGATAAGGCAACATCAATATTTGTGTAGTACTGGGAACCAAGTCAATGTTGAAATCGAATTCCTTTTTTGGTGGCATTCCTTGTAACTCGTCCGAAAATACATTTGAGAACTCTTTCACCACTAGAACGTAGTCAATTGAGTACTCAGAGGTAGTCGTATCTATAATATATGCCAAATATCCTTGGCACCCTTTCCTGATAGTGATATGCTCTCACGAATCTCGAAGTTCAAACTTCTTCAAATTTAGCACATAAGCTCTCTTTATTAGCAAATTCTGATACAAACTCAACCAACTCTCCCAATTGAGTCTCGTATTTTGTCACTATCTTACCCATCTATTTCAATCGAAGAAACTTCTACTTATTCTGGTTACGATAGAAAGGATTAAAATAATGATATTGGAATTCTTACACAAAGTTATCACAGGTCAGTTGTGCTGAGGCCCTCGCTTGTACATTAATCAACCAAGTGGCGGCACTGCCTTCTAATAATCGAACAGCCATCTTTAACTTGTACCTATCCTCAAACTCCATGTCATTCAAGTTACCTTCCAAGTTTCTAAACCATTGGTTGGCTACTATCGCATCTGTAGTACCTTCAAATGGCACACTTCTCAGCTGTCGGACCTCTTTAATTAGCTTAGATAATTTTGAAATTGATCTAGATGCTTCAGCAGCTTGAGCATTCCAATAAACCATAAAGGTAGTCCATTAATCGGGGGGCATGACTGAAGGCATTCCCATACCCGGTTGTTGGTATTGAGGTGGAGAGGGTTCGGGTTGTTCTTCAGGTTCAGGTTGAGGCACATACGAAGTAGCTTCTTCTTCTGCATCGGGTAAAATCTCTCTTCACGGTTTACCTTGACCTCGTCTAGGTCTCAAAGACATTTTAGCTACAAAAAGAACATGAAATTTAATCGCAGATAATTATCCTGGTGGTGATGCTTCCTATGACTTGACTCACTTAGTACACTAGAAAATTTTCAAAAATAGTAAAATCATGCATAAAATTTCAAAATATAGTATGAAGAACAAGTTCAGGTGTTTCTAAAATCATCTTAAAATCAAAAGCTTTAATACCAATAAAATTGTCATACCCCAACCCGTGGATCCCATATGTGACAACTGTCATAAACTCCTCAAAGTGTATTCAATCACTAGAACACGTCCTGTGAGCTTGTAAGGCCTTTACAAAAAAAATGTTTCAAAATATTTATGCAACACTTCCAAAACAAATCTAACCAAACACCCAAACTTGGAACATTTTGAGGAGTTTCATATATATATGTGCATCCATAAAATGTTCATCCAGACACAAATCTATGGGAATCAATTTTCCCAAAATAAAATCCAAATATTTCTTACAATTTCCTTTATCATTCATAAAAAGTTTCATAAACAAAATAAAATGATTAACAGACTCCAATAGACTATAGACAAATCTGAGCGAGTCGACTTATCAAATACCTGATGGTTGTCTAATTCGAAAGAATCACCACCACCGCTCATTGATAACTAACCAAACCTGAAACTAGAGAGTAAGGGGGGTGAGTATACGGGAGTATACTCTATGAGTGAAATAAAGATAAACATAAATAAATAATACTCGATTCATAATTAGGAAAGCACAATTAAAATATATTATAAATAGCTTGATGAAAAATATTTCTTTTAGTTTGAAAACTCCAAATGTATACCAAAATTCTGTAGGCTGGCTGCCTTTCTCGAAGATTACCCTGGCCTTGGCCATCCCGAGACCGTCAATAGGTTTTATATGCAACAAAATCATGCTGTTTATAAAAATAGGCTTTGAATGCAAAGAGTAAATAATGCATGGTTTGATTAGGTAAAAATGAGCCCGTCATTGACGTTCGCCTCAGATTAGCCATAGGGTGACATTCGTGACTAATTTGATGAGACTTACGGGTGATCAAATCTCATATCCATTATAATAATGCACCACCATACATCACCCCCACCTATGAAGGCTCCACTCACTTAAACGACCTCTCTATCAAGCTGACCCTAGGCTACCTGATCCTGTAGCTACAGTAAATAATCCCGGCCCTCATGACCGTCATCATCAATATGTATAACAATATCCAATAGCATCATCATCAAAATATAAGCATATCATAAATTAGCCCACGGCCATCATTTATGCAAAACATATACACAAATCAAATTAGTAACACCATCAGGCTCTCCAGCCATAAATTCAATAAACATTTGCATCTCAATCCATTGATAACCACACACAATATATATATATATATATCCACGTATGTATAAAATCAAAAGCAACATATATATAAAAGAAAAATGCTTATCAAACGTATTCATAAAAGTATAAAAAAATCAATTTTTGAAACATTAGAAAAAAAGGGGTTCACTAACAGCTTAGGGAGGGTATACACTCCTTAGTTCCCTTTGTTTCTCAAATCAGTATACAAATTCCTCGCTCACGCTCTGTCATCTAATCACATATATCAAGACATATCACTATACATTTCGAATCCTCAAATAAAACTCATATGCGTGAGATGCATGTTGACTTAGGTTTTTTAAAATCGAATTATATGTGTAAACGGCTAAAACCCTCGTTATTCACCCAATTATCCATATATAATTATCATGAATCTATATTTTGACTAAACTAACGTATGTCAACTCATTTTTATGAAATTAATAAGTGGACCCCATAGGCTCATTAGAATAGTAACCTGATCACTGATTATACCTATCTAAATTTTTTAAAATCTCATTTTTAGCATCCTAACGACTTACCAACCTTTCTACAATCTAAATGAAGCGTAAAGACCACAATACATGTGATAAAACTAGTCAAAAACTTGCAAATAAACAGTAATACCCATACAAACAAAAATTGATAAAACACAAAATGAAGGCTACAGACGGGTTAGAATTGATGTTATTAACCTCGTAGAACCATTAGTTTGCTTTGATTTTATGTACAAGTCAAAAAACTACAATTGAAAGTCGAAACCCTAGATATCTGCTCCGTAATTTTTGTGCTACTATCAATAAATTGATGCCCTCAACATGTTAGCAATTGAAAATACGAGTGATTGATGATGAGAAACCCAAAGATTGTAATAATGTGGGTGTTGGGTATAGATGGAAGATGAGAAAACGTGCGAGGGAGAGAGGAGAAGAAAGGAAAAAGGAAAAGAGAGGGAGAAATGGGGGGTTCAACCCCCTATTTATAGAAAAAGGGTAAAATTATCATTTTACCCTTAAGTAATGCAAAGGAGAATCTTTTAAAAGAGGTCAAAAATTATCTTTTCGTATTCGTTCGATCGAACGAATTGAAGTTCATTCGAACGAACTGCCTACTTCGATCGAACGAAGCAAGGGTCATTCGAACGAATCCTTCGACACTTTGAAAAGTCAGGGGACTTTCATTTCGTCATTCAAACGGATCCTCATTCGTTTGAATGAACCAACACTTCGACTAAACGAATAACTTATTCGGTCGAATAAATCCCCCTTCAATCGAACAAATCCCCCTATTCATTCGAATGAATAAAATATCATAATTTTTTCAGAAAGCCAAGAAAATGTTGGTCAAACGAATCATCCATTTGGTAGATCAAAACCACCAAAAATGAAAATTTTAACTTGAGTCCTTCCCAAATTTAAAAAATATTATTGGGGTTCTAATCAAAATAAAACTATCTTTTAATTATGTTGAGATCCTTGTGTTTATAACTTCAAAACTCTATCTTAACCAACTCCAATCCTCAAAATAAATATACAATCGCGATGGTGTGTTAACTATGTACAATGCAAGCACAATTACATGTACAGTAAAAGTGTAAAATTATCAGTATGCCTTTGATATCTAGGCACAGAGCTCACAAATGAGGTCTTGACAAGTTGCATAATCTTAACCTTACACTTATATTGACAAATGGGAGGTGGATATGCATGAGATATGTCTCCATCTTAATTACACATTTAGCACCTTATTTTTCATATAATTTATTTAATTAAATATTAATTAAATTTAAAAAATTTAAAAAAGGGTTTTACAGACTATTTTCATTATAAAAAAGAAAAGAAAATAATAAGAAGAATATTTTTTCTCTTACAATTGCCGTGACTTCTTCCTCCCATTTTGTTATCAAATTTTGATTATTTGATCAAATTAAAAGTGAATTAAAATCTCTTGAGAAGTGATCTAGCCCTATATGTGATTAATTTCAAGAGTGGAAAGTTAATTCCAAGTGTTAGAAACCCTAGATTTTGGATGAGAAACCTAATTCAATCAAAATTGTTTCGATTGAATTCAAGTAAGGCTAAAGAGGGAAAAAGAGTGTCAACGACATCACTCTTTACAGGGGAATCTAATTTGGTTCTCTAAGGTTTTAAAAGTTGAACAAACAAAAAGAAAGCTTAAAGACAAGGTATATGTTGTTTTACAAGTTTTTAATTTCTATATTTACTTATTACCCAGATTCTTAGTATACAAGACTTAATTTCATGAATTAGGATACTTTGCATGCTAGAATTTTACAATCATATCAGAGCTTAAGGTCTAAGTATTGAGTTTATTATGGATATGAGATGATGTGATGATAGATTAAGCTTGAATCTTGGCAAAAATTAGGCTAGTTTCAGTTTTCGGTAGACCAAGTTTGCTTACAATAATTTAAGAGTGCTTATTACTCTGTTTTATGATCATTTCATATTGTTATCAAACTATTTGAATTCTTGAAAAATTGGGTATTTACTTATGTTTAGTATTCTCAAAATTGAATTTACAAAAAAGGTTCGCAAATTGGCGAAAAATAGTAATTTTTGACAAGTTGCACAAATTTACTATCATTTATATTTTTCAATAGTTGGAGAACCATATGGTGACTATCTTAAGTTAATTAGGGCTTATGCTAAACTTGTATTAGGTGTTCAATTGTTGGATGCTAAATATGAGTGGCGATTTTGTCAAAAATGTGCATATAGGAAAAATTTTCTAATGTTAAATATTTTTCTCAAAATGGTTCCATATGCCTCCTACAGTACCTAAATAATCTATTTAGGTTAAATTTAACATATTATGATGTTTCGGATAATTATTCATGAATTAGATAATTTATAGAAAAAGCAACGACAAAAGTTGTTAAAATGCTAAATTGCCAAAAGCTTAATTTTATATGTAATATGATGTTTGTTCTTTATATGATTATTTTTTATGAAATTGTCATTTGTAATAAGAATTATTACACTTAAGTATATATGTGTGTGTGTTAGGAAATCAAGCCATACAATACAGTAGAATCAAATTTTTTTTTTATTTTCTTCCAAAGATCCATGCAATAAACCTAGTGTTTTATTGAATAGATGAGTTTAAAACTAATACCTTTGATGAACCACAATCACAAATCTTCTTACTTATGCCTATATGGTATCTACTTGAACATGGTGAACTAAATTTTGAGTGTTAGCCCCTTGTTTGTTTCTTTTTGTGATTTTTTTTATGTTTCAATAGAATCACACATTTAAATCTAGGTGCAATACCTTAAATGAAACAACATAACGCATCTTTATATATTACATTTTAGGATTAGGGTTTCTCTTTATTTCATCTAGGTTCAATGAACCTATTAATGACAAAATCAGTCCATCATTCATATTGGACATAACCTTACTCTTAAGACACAATCTATTTAATAATGTTCTTAACCAACATCCTCAGCATAACTTTATTAAATAGATCTAGTAAAACTTTAATTAGCATAAAAATTTCACAAACTAAGATAAATTCATCTCATGAATTTATACTTTCAATTTTCTCATTCTAACATACGACGTGGAGGGTTTTCATAACGTTGGTAGTGATATCAAAATCTAATGTTAATATCATAAGTTATGAATGATGTCTAGCAACACATCATTTGTCACACCCAGTTCAATGCTTGTCAACGATATTATCCGCTTTGGTCCAACCCTTGAGGCCTCACGGTTTTGTTCTTGGAATAGGTTATCATGAAGACTTCCTAAGAGGTCATCCATCTTGGTACTACTCTCGCCCAAGCACACTTAACTACGTAGTTCTTGGAAATAAACCACCACCCGTCTTAAAAGGCCTCGTTGATAACTTGGTTCCAACTCTACATATATAGTCCAGTAACTTTCTCTCCTATTCTAATGTAGGATTGTTTTTAGCCATAATCGTTTGGTGTAAAAATAGTTTTCAAGGTTGGTTACAAACTTTTTAATATGTTTAAAAAAAGAAAATATGTCAAAGGTTGATACATTGGTTGTGTATATACCTTGTTTTTGGTGTATATACATTTTGTTACAAAATTAGTTTATAAGTAAAATAGACTTTCGTATAACATGGTTTTTGCAAAAGTTTGTTTTGTGATTATTTTACTAAGTTGTTAAACATATAAATGCAACAATGGTTGATCCATTATAAGTATATATGTGTAATGAGATTACATATATAGATAGATAGATAGATGGATGGATATGTGAGTGTGTGTGTGTGTGTCATTACTAGAAAAATGGGTTTGGTGACAGAGAAATTCTGTCACTAAACATACTTTATGACAGAAAATTTTCCGTCACCAAAGCCAAAGTCACTACGAGGTGACAGAAAATTTTCTGTCACTACGAGGTGACAGACAATTACTAATTAGTGACAGAACATTTGTCCATATGACAAATGATATGGCAAAAAATTAGTTTATGTGGCAAGTGACTTAAGCAATGGTTTTCCTACTTGACAGCTGACATGGCAACCTATATTGCTGAAGTGTTCGATGACATGACAAATTAAATTGCTGACATGGTAGGTTATATCGATGATATGGCAAGTGACATGGCAACTTATATTACTAACATGTTCGATGACGTGGTAAATTATATTATTGACGTGGCAAATGATGTGACAACTTATATTGCTGATGTGTTCGCTGACATGGCAAATTATATTGCTGATGTGGCAAGTTATATCGATGACATGGCAAATGATGTGGCAATAAAAACTATTATAAATTATTACCACAATTCTATCACAAACATGTGATAGAAATCTATCACAAATATGTGACAGAGAATTTTTATAATTATTAATAAATTATTTTTGTTTTTATTTTTATTTTTTAAAATTGATTTTCTTAGAATTTACATAACCAAAATTTTAACATAGACTAGCTTTCAAAACAGGGTAAAAGAAAAAGCTAATGTTTCAATCATCCAATATACAGTAAAATTTATTAAATATTATAAATTACAAATATTACAATAATAGTTTAATACATTCATCTCCATACAAAATTTCAACATTTCTATTTAATGTTTCAATCATCCAATATACAATAACTAACAAGCTTATCCTCAATCACAAACACCAACAGCCATTATATCTGCACCCTCAGAGCAAATTGCCATAATCAAGGAAATGATCTAAGAAGAAAATAGATGCTTCAAGTTTCTTCCATAATAATCAAAAAAGATAAGAAGGCAAGAGATAAGCCAAATTCTTAAGCATTCACCTTAATTGGCATCATCCTCTTAAATATATTCTTTATAGTGTAAATATCGTTTCCTCTCAGATTAAACTAAATACAATATGAGCAAGTCAAGCTTCTGCAAAATTTAAAAAAAAAAAAGTAACAGTTAGTATGGGAATTGTATTTTTTCTTCTCTTTTAACCACTTTTTAAGAAAATGGTCCATCACTCGTATTGCTTTTCTAACATAATGATCATTTAGAAAAGACTGTAAGTTAAAAACTAAAGAATTACAGAATTTGATATAATGATATGTTGGTTACGCAGACATAATTCAAAAGTGAAGATATCTCAAAGCAATTATAACTTATGCCAATTATTGATTATAGAATTAGAGCAACGAATAAAATATACAAGATTAACAAAAACAAAACGTCTAAGTTTATGCCAAATGGTGAATGTATACTACTAACTGATTAAATGTGGCTCAGCAGCCAAATAATGAATCCTACTCCAGTTAATTGTCAAATAATATGATAGTGACAACTTGACAATTCTACTATAAAGCCAGAGGATGACCACATATGACTCATTCCCATAGGAATTAACATGTCAAAACTTGTACCTTACTAAATTTAGTTTTCTAATATGACCATCAGCCAATTGACAAGTAATATAATACCCTCTGCTTTTGATTATAAACTTAGGATGCATATCCATAAATTGGCCAGAAGTCTCAAACCAATATACAGAGTACTTACATACCTTACAGATGTGTCAGGGGTATATATGTACAGGATTAACTTTGTCTAAGATATTGCATAAGTTTCTAGAAGATTTCTTCTTGGCTGACTTCCCTCCACATTATGGCCAAGTTTCCATTTTTGCTCGAAGATGGTTGTCTTTACTTAAACATCAAAATTATAAATGTAACAGTAAGATTGAAAGAATCATAAATTCAATTATGTTGTC
>JAVXUL010048713.1:0-25699 GCA_035590515.1 Trichilia minutiflora
AATGCTCATCTTCTCTATTTTCCTTTCTCTCCTGTTTGAAACCCATTTCTCTCCCTTTTTCAATCCAAACCATTTCTCATTCAAATCTCCATCAATCTCCATCGTTCGTTATATACTAGCTTCAAGAATCAATACCAAAACTTGAGAATATCAGTTGATTAGAGTATTACCTAATGATTCGAGAGAAATCGAGAGGAAAGGGCTTTAGATGAATAGTAATCAAGTAGTGAAATCAAATAAAAAAGAGCTCAAAAGCTATTTACATGTTTGAATAAGTTCACCCCTCAACTTATTTCTTCAATTTGACCATCATTATGCATGAATTAGACTGTTTCTAAAAACTTAATATTTTGGCAAAATCTAGTTTATCAATTAGATTAATAAATTAAAATGTTTAAGTATATTATGGTATTGAAAAAGTTAAAAATAACTCTTTAATTAGTGAGGATGATGATAGTTAGAGAGTTAATTGTGTAAAGCGAGAAAGAAAGAGAGAGAGAACGAGTTAATTGTCTAATAAATGGGTAATGAGGATCGCTATGATAGATATACTTGTAATCATATATATCATGTATTTTATAACATGATTATATTGTATAAGAAGGTTGTTAAACCTTACATTCGTATATATGTATGTTTATGGGTATAAAAGTTTTGGTTAAAGGATCTTTGTCACGAGGAGGATACCGAGAGAATAGGTCATCGTCTTAGACTTATGAGTAGATATTTTTTTTTTGTTCCTCCTTTAAACGTTAATGTTTTCACATGCTTTAGAGTAATAGGAAATAATTACATACATGTGTGTGTTTGTGTGTGTATACTGTGATAGGAGGCAATAGTTATTTGATTATATGATGATCAGGAAGGTTCATTGTTTGTAATAGATTAAGATAACAATTTTTTGTATTTTGTGACATGTTTTATGTGTTAAGACTTTGAAAATGTGAATATGGCTGGAAAGTTAATGTTTTACTTTATTGATGATATGGCCTTGAGCTTCAGCTTTCCTAAATTTGATATTGTGTGCCATGGTTTGATTGATTTTGGGTTTTGAGTCATTTTTCTTGATTTAGTTTGTACGGACCGATATTGATTTTAGTACTCGATGAGGTGCGGATTGTTCAATATATGAAAATTCAATATACTATTAAATATTCAATATAATGACATCTAGCATGCTATTATCTATCAGTTCTATGAAGTGAGGATTTTTCTAGAGATAAAAATCTAATAAACCACAAAACAGCTCTACGAGATGAGGATTATCTTATGGAGAAAAATCTAATAGATCAAAGAGCATGTTATATCTTTATTTTAAGATTTTATACTTAAAAATTTTACTTTGAGATGAGAATTTATATCTGTATGCCATATGAGATTTGGTGACCTAGTTTTAAATAAGAATTTTTAATATGTTGTTCATTTTCTTATTCATTAACTGAGTATTTTTCAATAGTCACTCCTCATTTTTCTCACATTTTAAGTTAAGAATTTTAAGTAACAGGTATTGTTGATTTATGTGAAGATTTGATTGTATTGTTTAGATACTCGATTTAAATGTATCTAAACATAAAAATTGGTCCATTAAGAATAAACATTTATTTGTATTGTATAAATTGTTTCATAAATTTTCTTTTATTTGATCAAAGATATATTAAAAATTATTTTTACTTCAATTTCGATTGTATAAAAATCAATTAATAATTTGAATCTGATTTTGTTTTATGGATGAATTGATACTTAAAAAAAAAGAAGAGAATTATGATATTATTATAATTATTTTAAAAATAATTTTTGAACTGACTTATATATCTTTAAAATATATTTTAACTAATAGAATATATTTTTTTAAGTTCGTGATGATTATCATTTAAATCGATTCTTAAAATTGAAATGCGACAGTTTATCACAAAAAAACATATAGTGATATTTGTGATTTTATAAAATTATAGCAAAGTGTTTACCATTATCTTTAATTTTTAGACACTAATATATTATATAATTTAAATTTTAAATTTTAAATACAAAAATTGAAATAATGTAAATTTTAAATTTTGCTTTATACAGTAAATTAATGTTTTAAAATTATGTTTTATTATTCAACCAATACACTAGGTACTAAAGCAGCGATGTGATTTAATCCTATTGTCAAATATGACTAGCCAAATATTCACAGTCCAATAAAAAATTTCGTGCACATGCATTCTACTAGAAAAACATCAGCAAAATTTCCGATATCTCTACTGTAGATCTAGGTTTAGCCAACTAGCAAGTGCACATGGGCTTGAGTAATATATGATAAGTATATTTGTTATTTGTATACAACACCATAAATTCATCTCATTATAAATTTTATTTTATTTCACAAACGGGGGGTACGTAGCTCTATCAAAATCTATTAGAGGGTTCATTTTATTACTAAAGGAATGAATTTTCTGCCTGCACTTCTGCTACCGTCTGATGAACGAATGTCATGTTTTCTTATTTCCTATTTGATGGAAATTGCTTAGTGTTTGTTTATTGATGATGCCATAGTGAATCAGAAATAGGGTGATCTGTTTCCCCAAGTTAGAGACGACAAGGAGACACCGCTTTTCCATTTGTTAATCGAATGGTTGGCCAAATATATGGCCGACTTCTAACTACTCTGGAAAGATTCTTTATTATTTAATCATAAATCTATCTTATTAAGAAAGAAAAAAGAAATCCGATGAGGTGTGATAGCCAGCTTGAGAGTCCTGACTCCTGAATACAAATTGCTATTAATGCTAGGGCAATAGCAGCTCACTGAATGCACTTTCCATGGTCAACACTGTTAGATAATTGTATTTTTGGAGTGATCATGAAGTTTTGGTGAAGATTTTTTTTTTTTTTTTTTTTATAATTAAGGTGTTCAGTTCAGTTTAAACATATTTCAACTAATATTTGGAGGAGATTAATATAGTATCTCACTGTCACGATTTCCCACTTAAATCATGGACATACTCAAAAAATCAAATTCAGGATCATACGCCTAATCACACAATCTCAAATTCACTCTTATTAATTGAACTATTCATAAATGGATTTGGTGAAGAAATATGAAAAGGAAAACAAAGAAAATGAAGAAATGATTAATTTTTGTGCACCGAAATATAACGAAAGACATTGAAACACGAGACTTGAAACCTTTTGCGTGTTTTATATGTTGTCTTATGGACAAATTTAAATCGATTTAAATCTTTTAATTGGATTGATTTGAATTAATTTAAAAAAATTTAAATTAATCTTTAAATTGATATTTTATAATTATTATTATTGATTTAGATTATAGATTGCATTAATTTGAAATCATCAAATTAAATCGTTTAAATAAATATTAATCATATTTAATATTATTATATGATAATATTGATATTTTATAATCAAATAACGGATTTATTATTTTAAAATTAAATTAAAATTTTAAAATTTTATTTTTTAATTTAATTTAAATTAATAAATTATTTTAATTTAAATAATAAATTTAAATTAATTTAAATCATATAATAAAATTTAAACTGATTTTGATTTATAATATATTATTGAATTTACTTAAATTACATTAAAATTTAAATCGTTTAGATATCGTAACGTTTGGATGGATTTAGAATTTTGAGCTCAAATCAATCTAAACTACAAACGTCCACCTTAGCTGTCTGTTTGGCTTATACTCTGTAATTTGGGCCGTCTGTTTGGCTTATGCTCTGTAATTTTTTGCTGACTTGCTGAAACTGGACCCCAGCATAGGTATCATTAGGATACACAAACAACGTAATTGTCCACTACTCTTCTACTTCAGATATTACGCCACTTTATATTTGAGTCTTCGATGTTTGTTTCGTTAACAAAACCAGAAGATAAAACTTCAATTTTAATGAGAAGTACGTAGAAATAATGGAGAAAAAAGGGAAAAAGAATTAATCAAAAAAGAGATAACGTATAAGAGAATAACACCGAGACATAGCATGCTGTGTGTTTTATACTAGCCAGCCGTTCCAACACATAACATGCGTATGTATGCCCTAGATGTCTATATCTAAATCACACTCAGTGACCCAGTCAATCCAAAAGTCAACTATCAAGTTGCATTAATTGTGAAAAGGTCCACTGGTTTGTGCAAGACCAATACAGAAGTTATCTAAACAAGGAGTGAAATAAATGGCATTATAAAAAACAGAGAACCAACCCCACAACATTCATTTTTGCCCCTTTATTATTTATCTTGGATCCTCCTCCGTTACAGAAAATAAACCTCTCTCAAGTTTCAAATCTTCTCTCTTTCTCTCTGTTGAAAGAGAGAACTGGCTCTACTACGGTTCTCTTCTGTCTGTTAGCGTTGTTTTTCATGGCTCTTCTCACCCTCTTACCAGAGTCCCCAGAGTCCAAAAAACAGCAGCAACAGTCCAAAACCAAGAAAAAGCAGCAGAAGCAGAAGCAACCATCTTCATGGGACCAAATCAAGAATTTACTTACATGTAAACAGATCGAAGGGTCAAGAGTACACGACTTGGCAAAGAACACTAATGGGTACTTAAAGCTTGGATCTTCTTGCAGCTCTATATGCAGTTTCAAAGATGTTGTTCATGGGAACACAAAAGTTGTACACAGAGCTGATAACTCGCCAGAGAGTAGTACAGTTGGTCAAGAAACTGGGTTACGGAGTCGAAAAGCTGAAACTGGGGTGTCAACTCGATCTGCTTCAGGGTCAGCAAGATCCAATGGTGGTGGAACCTATTCGTCATCTTCCAGAGGCATGCAATTCAGGAAGCTTTCTGGGTGTTATGAATGTCACACGATCATCGACCCCAGCAGGTTTTAATATTATTCCATTTATATTTTCTCATTTCCCTTATAGTTTAGCTTCAATTATTTAGCAAACCTGGAAGTGTATTGAATCTGAGTGTTAAAATCAGGTTCCCATCTCAAAGAAGCACCATATGTGCCTGCTCTCAGTGTGGAGAGGTCTTCCCAAAGATTGAAAGTTTGGAACTCCATCAAGCCGTTCGACATGCAGGTAATATTCTTTATTTTTTCTTATTATATTTATATCATCATAATTCAAATAAATGAAATTATCTGTTATTTTATTAGTTTATATATATTGGGTTACTATCTTTACTATTATTTCTTGTCCTCATCTTGTTCATATGCAATCAAGAACTGTAAATTTTAGTTAATTTTGTTTCCCGACATGTAATCTTATAAATTTTGATTTAAAACATATACCGTAATCATTTATTTGATTATAGAATAGAACATATAGTTCCCATTAATTTTGGATTGCCGAACACACTTTATTTACTTTTTGCCAAATTGTTCATTAAGCAAATATCAAGGCCATCTAATTTGCATTTCATATGGTGGGGTTGTATTAGCACTCATATGGTAGGTCAATGGACCGGTCACAACACTACTACAGCTGTCCATGGCTAACCCATGTAAAAAATATCCTTAGGTGGCTGATTCTTATTGGTTGATGATCCGTGACCCTACCGACAAGTCGAAGTTAATGTACTTGTGTAATGTTCTACGTAATCAATGTAATATTATTTTATATTTTTCGATATTGATGCAGTTTCGGAACTGGGCCCTGAGGATTCGAGTCGTAACATTGTAGAGATAATCTTCAAATCAAGCTGGCTCAAGAAAGACAACCCGATGTGCAAGATCGAACGGATATTAAAGGTCCACAACACACAGCGTACAATCCAACGGTTCGAGGATTGTCGCGACACAGTCAAGAAGCGTGCTCTGAACACTACGAGGAAAAACCCCAGGTGCGCAGCCGACGGAAACGAACTCCTTCGGTTCCATTGCACTACCCTATCGTGTAACCTCGGCTCGCGCGGCTCATCCAGCTTGTGCGGCTCCGTTCCCGGTTGCAACGTGTGCACCATTATCAGGCACGGCTTCCAGGGCAAAGGGTGCAAAGGGGTACATACCACGGCCAGTAGTGGTAGGGCCCACGATTCCTTGAAGAACTGTACGGACGAGCGTAGAGCCATGCTTGTCTGTCGCGTGATTGCGGGGAGAGTTAGGCGCGTGACGGATGATACACCGCCGGAGGAGGATAGCGTGTCTGCTGGCTCATACGATTCCGTAGCCTGCTGCGCTGGGATTTACTCCAACCTCGAGGAGTTAATCGTTTATAATCCCAGGGCAATCCTTCCTTGTTTTGTCGTGATTTACAAAACTCTTTGACGTTGAAATTCTGTACGAATCACATAACGAAATCAAACTGTTGGCTTTAACTGCGCTGACCCAATTTCTGTATTGTGCACAAAAATCTATTTTTGGTTTGTTTCACGTGTTATTAGAGAAAAAAAAAAAGTTGTGTTAGTTGAATGAATTTAGCTCAACTGCAACTGCATGCGTCTTTGTTAAATGTTATAATAATGCAAAATTTAAATAAAGATAGCTACGTAAGCTTCTATGATTTAAAATGTTTTGGTAAACCTTCATCGATTTTGTTACTAAAAACACTCAGATCATTGATTGTCCATGTGGTAAAAGCAGTGTCGAATAGACAAAGCAACTGCTATTTTAAAGTGTTGAGTTTGCGGAAACCATAGAGTTTGCCATTGTCATAGACCTGTCTTCGTCAATGGACGCCTTTCACCATCTTAACTAGTAACTACACACCTAATACTCCTTAGTCCTTACTTTGGTTGGTGGGTCCCCTGATACGCATTATTCATATGAAGCCTGACATTTTACGGACCACAACAAAAATCCATATTTATAAATTTTTTGATGCATTCTTTTCCCAGATTATAAGGGGAATGACGTTTAATCCTGTGATTTTCTGAAAAGCCAAATATCCTCTTAATAAAATTAATTTAAATATCAGCCGTTTATTTTTTATAATCAATGGTTGAGATTCAAATCAATTTCATCGAAGTAATTTAGCTTTTCAGAAAAAATTCCCCCCATATTATAACCCCATTATAGTTGATACTTCAACAAACCTACGTGCTCACAGCAAATGCACGTGATATTTTCTTGGTTCTTGAAACAACTGCACGACGAGAGAAATATATGCAAAATTTGAAAGAGCCGGGATGGTTGTTATACGGGGCAGATGATCATTGCCAACACATGCGTGGGCAGTGCCCATATGCTCATTCAGTGTCTTCTCCTTGTTTCAAGTGTTTGGATTTTTGAGAAAATGATTATTATATATACGTCCATGCATGAATTCATCAATAATATTTATAAATTTTATCATACGGAGGTACCGTCTTCATTTTAATAATTGATGTGATCTCCCCATTGAAGGTACTGAAAATCTTGCACGTAAAACCATAGAATTAAAAATTTTTGGGGACCATACTCCTCTTGTGTTACGAGAAAGTTCCTACTGACAGTCCAACTAATCACTCAAGTGTTCGCTAATAACTGAGATTCGCAAGCATTAAGTAAGTAGCACGCGGTGACAAGTTGATAATTGGCTGATTACTATTAATCGAGATGGCCTTGCACGTTACTGAATTCGAATTTTGGCTGAATGAAAATTTATGGCAGTCCTTTTTTTCTTTTTTTTTTTTTTAAATCTCACGGTAAAAAAATATAAAAATATAAACATGTTGTTTCATTGAAAAAATGTCAAAGTTGAGCAGGAGATGCTTCATGTTTGAAGTCAGTGGGGATCAACTACAGGAAGAGATAAGCTCCATAATTAGAGGAAATGGAAATTTAGCGAATAGAAGGGCATGCGTTATTTTTTGGAACTGAATCCGAATTTGAGAACTTATTGCTGAAATTCCGAAAAGGGAATGATATTGTAGAATTATAAGAATTAAGAAAATATACTTGCCTTCCTATGGAGGCAAAATGTTGGATATAGGTGTGTTGATCTTTTGTTTTTTTATTCAACAGTCTCAGCAAACCCAATATTTTTTTTGTTGGGATAGTTGTTTTTTCTTTAGTTGTGTGTTGCTTTGGGGATTTTAGCTTTGCAACACTGTAATGATTAGGAATCTAGAGCTTGGGAAATCCGGCACTTTTCACTCTTATTTGGGGAATGTTTGAAGATACATGTACTTGAATGCAAATGCAATCTAAAGAATTTGAAGCTCTATTTACTTTGTAGGATTAGACGCTGCTGCTAAGATATATGCGGCATAATTATATGTTACGACGTAAACCAGTTACGTTCACATACTTTTACCATTTGCGAGCCAATAACAATTAACAAATTTGATTCATTTGTTACTTGAAGTTAAAATATATTACGTCCAACATTTCTACTCTCTAACTAGAGCTAAAGCGTGTTTAAAAAAAAAAAGAGAGAGAGAAAAAATGCTTGGACCAAGGCACCCTATGACAAGTAGTAAACAAGGTAAAATGCCAAACAGGCTATAGTCGAGACCTGCTTACAAGTTGGACCCATATTGATCCTTGAATACAAAAGCCTGTTAATCCAGAAGCTTACTAGTTTTACTCTGAGTCCAACTAAGAATAGTCTTTGTTTGGCCCAACCTAAATCTCTGCAAGGCCCATTTAGAGCCCGGTTGTTTTGGTAAATCAGGAACTTGTGGCTGTGTAAAATATTCGCCAGTGGGACTGTGGAGGAAAATTCAAACTTCAGATCTCATTATTGTTTTCACTTTATTTAAGGAAAGAAAGTACAAGACGCAATTATAGTTGTCTTACAAAATTATCATCTCAAGCTCTCCACTCTTAATGAAATCATCTGATTTCTTCTGAACAATCTCATCATTTTTTACTCTTTCCATATGAATTTGTTCTATTAAAACGCATTTTTCCTTTGAATTCTTTTGGGTAGCCTTTGTATCCTAATACCTTCTCGTACAAACAAAATCTAATATAAATGATCACGATTTTCCATTACTCAATAACTAATTCTGCTATATGTAAATTATATTGAATACTAAATTTTCACACTTCTTTCACAGCGAGGCAATCATCAGTTGATTGGCTTCAAATTTTGATCACCATTTGACCGAATTCAAGATCAAATGAGTGTTACTGACTATTGATTTCGTTTATATTACTATCAATTAAGCATCAAGAGCGTTAATGATTACAAGAGTTGGGACAATATCATTCCTTTAAGACTTTGATTTGTGAGATGGGGTCATTTGTGCTCAAGTGCTTATTGGTTAGAGATCCTTTCAAGATTTATTATGAGACAAAGAGACTTAACCCATCATTCAGAAGCACTTAAAAAGGGTTCTTTAAAGCTTAGAAAGGTCATTGGGGATTGGTTTCACATGTAGACAAGATGTGAGTTTTTGATAATCTTATAAATTAACCCACAAAATTATTCTTTAAGATCGAATCATCTAAAAAATATTGAAAGTCATCAAACTATTCAGTGTTCCCAGCTTGCATGTTTCACTTCTATTTGAATAAAAACAGGGATCAATTAACTGAATTTTCATTTCCCACCCTTTTATCATTGCTTAATAAAACTTATTAATTAAGTCATGGGTCCTCCCAAATATTCAATCAAATTTCTTGAATTGGTTTTAGTTGAAGTTAGCCAACGAAGTTTATAGATACTCTTCTGTGAGGACACGAGAAGCCCATACAAATGATTTGTGCACATGGCTTTTGCCTTATGAATATGCTAATTGAGTCTTCCCAAATAGAATAAACACAACCTTTGAAAACCTCAATCCTTTTTATATCCTAACAGCCAAACGACATACATGATAACAGTACACTTCCCGGAGGGCATCTGGCAAACAAGCCAAGAAAAAGAGAGAATAACAATGTCAATTTACAGGCCTCAAAGAGAGAGCTTTGTTATACAAATAAGACCAGCTGGTAGCGACGACTTTCATCAACAATTCCCTCGAAACAATTTTGTCTCTCCCAATAGGATAAACTTCTCTGCAATGAAGCTCTTCAATCGCTTCCGAAAGATTCTTATGCGACTTATCTTCTCTGTCCCTTCCCGTGGCTCTGCAAACTCATCGGCATCCAGACACAAAAACTGCGACAGATATGATCCACCAAAGACCTCTTGCAGCTCTTATTACTCATCTCATTCACACTATTCGGAGGCCATTGCTGATTGCATTGAGTTCTTCAACAAGTCATCCCAGGAAGGGATTTTGGACGGTCGAAAATCTGACGTGTTGGTTTGATATTTGTATGCTCCCTTTCCCTATATAAATGCATGCATGGATGGTTATATTATTAATATGCTTCTTTTTATACTACATCTTGCTTTTGTTTATAGATTAAAAAAAATGTTTAGCGTTGTTTCTGTTAAATATTTTAGCAGTTTATCTTCTGTAATTTGTGGGTGGCGTTCCCTTGAATTAAAGGATAAGTTCTTCTGTTTGTTCTATGTACATCGAAGCAAATAACCACGATATGAAAATTCTATGTTTTGTGCTTATACTGATTTTGGTTTTCCTTTTTCCGTCCCCAGTTGCTAGTTCTTATTAGAATATATGGGTCATTTGTGGACAAGATATATTGCACGGTTAACAGTTTATGAAGACGAAAATACCTATAACGTAGAAAAAAGGATATTACGACTACATGGGTATTGACTGAAAAACTAGCGAGAGAAGTTCTTCGATTGTAAATTGCAATTCATGTGTGAAAAAAAAATAATAATGTAAATGTCATTGGCGAGTCCATTCATTTTGAAGTCACGTTTGTTTTGGATGTGAAGACCAGAGAATTGGACCACATTCTGCCAATCATGATAGTAAGGCTAGCAAGCCAATTAGGCCAGGGCAAGTTGGTAACCTTTAGTTTGGTTTGGACATGGACCGTTCAAGGTTCAAATCATACGTAGGACTATAAATCGGTTGCCGATAATAATTAGTGGGCCTAATCTAGAACACATGCTTTAATGGTTCTAATGCCAGGTACAAATTTTACTTTGACCATGGCTTTGAATGAAATCTCCTAGAGTTCAATAAACTTTTTTATCTTTGAATTAAATCTCGTGGAGTTCAATAAACTTAAAATCCGGTGCTGAATTTGCTTTTATCTAATGAAATCCTCAAATTGGTCCGCAATGTCAACAGTGTTAAACAGAATTCCATTTCAAGTCAAGCATTTAGATAGGTTATGAAGGAAGCAAAGGACACAGATTGTAAATATTTTATTGCATCAACTCTCTCAAAAGAAACCGCCATCTCCGCTTACAAATATTATCTCATGAAAGGCCAACTGTACTGGCTACAAAGTTTACAAAGGTCAATGTTACTTGAAATAAAAAATTGTTGATTATTCTTTCGGCAGAATTGATGATAATTTTATGAAATGTACTTAATTAGGGAATTCTGGGCTTCCTTTTTTCCTTGAAAAAATCCCACCAATTAGAGGGATTAATGGTTTCTTCTTCTTCTTTTTCAGAGAAGGGTGTCTTTCCAGTACAATATTATTTGGGACGATAACTTGAGCTCGAGATGGTGGATTTGCAAATGTCACATATCTCTTCTTTTGAAGTTCTGTTCCTTCTTCCATAGATTTTTGTGGCTTAACTTCAAATTTTGTTGAACCTTCAACAATTTTGACATCTTCAATCTCAAACTCCATCATTTGTTTTTCGGATTCCCTTTTCTTCATTTGTCGCAGCTCTCTCTTGGTTAGTTCAAGCTCTTGTCTAAGAGATGAGAGATAATTTGCCATCGACGTCCTTTCTTCTTTAGCTTTATGAAGGTTTTGCTTTGTCTCCTCTAGCTCTGCAGTAATCGTTCCAATCTTTGAGGCAACGATCCCAGTTTCACATACATCACTTCGAATCTACACATAAAAGTAATTACCAATAAAGCAGATGAGTAATTAATAAAATCTAATCCTAAATGTTAATTAATAACTAAAAGTGAAGATTATTATCAACGGATCTCTTTCGTGCTTGACAAAACATGATTTACGGAGACTGATGCAACTTTACTTGGCATCTCCTTCAACAAAAGTTCTACAGTCAAAATATCTGCAAATTATGTACGAAAATAAATTTTCTATAAAACTTTAATTATTCTATCACATGATACAATTAAAGGAAGTAAAAAAAATGTAGCAACAGTGATCTCACAACTTAACTAGATGAGACTTTGTACTCTTCCCGAAGCAAGGCATATGCTGCGTATGTATTGTAATATAGATATGTATAAAAGTTTAGGCGCAGATAAACATATGAGATAAATAATATTAGTATTACTATCACTAAACAGAACTCTTTTAGTCGCTTGTTTATGAGATATATATGACCATAAAAATCCTTGTGCACTCAGCATAACCATGGAGAGACCGACCAGAATATTTATGCATAAGCTCATTAAGCACCTCTGATGTCGAAAGAAAATTAAGCCATTCAAATTATGATATCAAGGCTTAGATGCCATAAATTTATTACGATTTCATATATATTTATATATGGAATTTACGTGTGAAAAATGTAACATATCTCTTATCACCAAGTAGTGCTGAGCTAATTGAGGGCAATAGATAGTCACCTCTTTGAGCTTGTTTGCATAAACCTCACCGGCTAAAACTTTCTCGCCGAACAACGCAACAGCCTCTTTAACAGACCGAAATGGTGCCGTGGTGTCGATTTCAGCCCTCTTCATTGCAACTACTCCGTCTTCACTGTCCATGTTCATTCAGATACTTGCTTTTCTTCTTTGACAGCTAGAGACAGAACAAAGAACGAATGTGGGGAGACAGATGTCGACCGAGTGAAAGATGGGAACAAGACTGTCCCTTTTAATTTGGATTTGAGAGAGAAGGTGGTTACAAGCTGATAGGTGTAATGTAATTAAGAGAGAAACAGAACAAATATCGTATGGGAGCTGATCTTCGTTACTTCGCGTCCACTTCACTAGAATTCTGTTTCTTATTATTGTTCAAAGTGAGTTTTATTGGTCTTTTTTGGGGCGGTTGTTGGATTGTCTTCGTTAATTTGGTCTATGTAGATTTGGGTAGTTTGTATTCATTCGACAAAAGAGAATTTGACTATTGGCCAATACCCAACGGATCAAAAGGGCCCAAAGGATCTCAGTTTTTTTATGGGCTCCTCAACTTCCTCATCATAAAAATGAGTTGAGTTTGGCAAAAAGTAACAAGAAATTCATATTTACACAGTACATTGTTTATTCAACAATGGTTGGTGGTTTCATATTAATTTGGATTTTACAAATGGCTTTAAATCACCATTTGAGGGTCAATCATTGGTGTAACACAAATTGATAACTTTCTAAACTAGTAGCGATGTGAAATCTGTTAATTCATCTCCATCTCCAAGTCAATACACTGTGCTCTTAGCTAACAATAACGGATTATGGATTCCATCAAAGCAAAATTGAAAGCAACACACACTATTGAATTCCATTATTCCAACTACCCATTTTTCTTTTATATTTTGGCATCAGATCAGTTAATTTCAGGCAAACATTCTAACCAAAACATAGGAATCATACTGAATTTTTTTTTTTTTCCAAAGATTGATGAAAATCTATTTCACAAACAAATTTCTCATTCCCCTTACAATTAGGCAATCGCAATTTATTCATATATATATATATAAATGCACTTTAAATTATGTTGAGATGATCTTCAAACCTTTTTATATCACAATTAATAATAAAAAGAATTTAATTTCTCCCAATTTTTTGAAATGAAAATATGATGATAGGCCCAATAGCTACCATGCACCGAAGGAAATGTTAGAATATCCCATCAAAACAAAAACATTCTGAATTGGACTCAAAATCACTTTATCAAAAAAGAACAAAGCAGAAATGTTGGCGGCCACATCGTCTTGTCCGCCCAATCCCAGCACTCCAAAGAATACAGATTTATTATGTTTCCCCACCCAAAATTATCCAATTCCAAATACAAAAATTACAGAACTTAATAAATATATATATATAATAAAAAAATAACAGGCACAGAAGGCAGGAGTAGAACTGGAAGGTACCGAACCGTTACTGTGTTAATGGTTAGCTGGCCGTTGGCGAGGTACCCGTCGACTGAAATATTTTTATTTTCATCACAATAATAAATTTTTGGAACCAAAGTGTTGATACGGAATAAAGTGATACGGAAAACACTCACTGTATACTCTCTGTCTGAACCTCACGATTTTCCTTTTTTTTTTTCTCACTCTCTTCTTTCTTCTTATTCTCTCTGTTTAGATCTTACCTACAACCCAATATGTCGATTACCGCAACAGTAATATCACCTACCGTTAGATCGTTATGCATCTCACCGTCAACCAGAGGCGGGCATCGGTTTAGGATGGCTGTTAGATCAAACTGTGTGTCTGTTGCTCCAATCTTGACAAAGTTACAGAAAGATTGTGCAACTCCTTTGCCGGTTCTTCGCCACGTGGCGGACGCCATGACCGCTGACATGAGAGCTGGGCTTGCTGTGGATGGCGGTAGCGATCTCAAGATGATACTTAGCTATGTTGATAGTTTGCCTACTGGGTATGCTGCTGCTATTTTCTGTTTGTAGATAAACATTAACAACTTTGTAGTGGAAACGATCAAGATATCAAAATTTTCCAATGTGTGTATGTACTTTTGTGTTTTCTTCTTTAATTGCGATTAAATTTTAGTTGTTTGATGGCTCAAATTTTTGCACCTGGTGAACAGAATTATATTTTATCTAATTTATTGGCAATATTATGTTTTTTGGAAGGAATGAAAGAGGGTTGTTCTATGCATTGGATCTTGGTGGCACAAACTTTAGGGTGTTGAGGGTGCAATTAGGTGGGAAAGAAGCGCGTGTTCAGGCCACTGAATTTGAACAAGTTTCTATTCCTCAAAAGCTCATGTTTGGTACCTCCGAGGTATGTTTGGCTCCATTTCAGTGGCCTGTTAGTCGGTTGCTATTTTTGTTTATACTTGCTAATTGCTTTAACTCTTCAAAGTATAGGAGCTTTTTGATTTCATTGCTTCTGGACTGGAAAATTTTGCGCAAAAGGAAGGTGGAAAATTTCACTTGCCTCATGGGAGACAGAGGGAGATTGGATTTACATTTTCTTTCCCTGTGAAGCAAACATCTATTGATTCGGGCATACTAATAAACTGGACAAAGGGTTTTGCAGTGTCTGGAACGGTTTGTAGTTTCTACAAGCTAGCCATTTTTTTTGTTCAGTCGCTGTAAATCCCGAGAAATGTGTTAATTCCATATTTATTAGTTTTGGAAGTACAGAGGTGACATGATTATTGAAACATTAATTAAAACTATGGACACATGATCCACTGTGTATTCATCACGTGTGGCTAGCAAAAGTGCTTCCTATTTTAAATATCTATAGCCATACATATTTAACCATGATTTTAAGTTGTTTACCTGATAGAAGCTTAATAGAGAACTCCAAACTCTTTACAGGTAGGAAAAGATGTAGTTGCTTGTTTAAACGAAGCAATGGGAAGGCGAGGATTAAATATGCGGGTATCTGCACTGGTATGCTGTGTTTATACTAGGTCTTCCCTTGACTACAGTTTTCAGATTAAGAGCTGCTGATTTATGAACAATTGAAGCAAATAGGTAAATGATGCTGTGGGAACATTAGCTGGGGCTAGTTATTGGGATGATGATGTCATGGTTGCTGTCATTTTGGGTACTGGAACCAATGCTTGCTACATAGAACGAATGGACGCAATTCCCAAGCTACAAGGCAACAAGTCTCCTACTGGAAGAACGGTGTGTAAGGCTGACCCCATCCACAAACTGTTGTACCTTTCATAAGTTGTAATAATCTTAGCTCAGGTTGGAGTCTTAATTTGAAGCATTTCCTTGATTCAGATAATTAGTACTGAATGGGGAGCATTTTCTAAAGGTCTTCCCTTAACTGAATTTGATAGGGATATGGATACTGCTAGTATTAATCCTGGTGAGCAGGTAATTTTTGTTCTTGTTGACATTGTTGATTTGCTTATATTGACAATTGATGCAAATTCTTAGTTATACAATTAATTTGATTGTCCATCATGTCCATGGCAGATTTTTGAGAAGACAATCTCTGGAATGTATCTTGGTGAGATTGTTCGACGAGTGCTTGTGAAGATGGCTGAAGCAGGTGCATTCGTTGGCAAATCTGTCCCAGATAAATTATCCATGCCTTTTGTACTCTGGTAAGTTCCCTTCTTCACAGCATAAAGGTAATGATAGAAAGTACAAAAAAGCACTTTTAGAATCAATCAAACCGCTATAGTTGAATATTATGCTATCGGGGTGATTGCTGTATAAATCCCACCGTTGGAATCTCTTTCCTCTTTGGGGGCTATTTTTTCATGAACAAGGTTGCCCAGTCATGGGATTGATTACCTGAATTGATAATGGACAGATAAACATTGCATGAAATTCCAAAATTGAATAAGGATCAATGGGTGAGGTTCCCTGATAATTTTTATCTGGTTCATAAAAATTCATTTGAAAGACAGCGGCTGACCTGAGCTACCTATTTCCCTTCCATTTTACCCAGTGCTGTATTTCCTTTATTTCTTTCTGGCCTTTGCATCTCTCTCTGCTAGTTTCCCAATCTTCGCAGGCAATTTATGGTTCATTACAGTTGGATTAATTAATGTATTTCCTTTTGTATTGAACTAATAGATTAATTAAATATATTTCCTTTTGTATTGAACTATCTTCTCAACTGTATTTTGTAGGACTCCAGCTATATGTGCTATGCAGCAGGACAATTCTGAAGATCTTCAAGATGTTGAATCAGTTTTATATGATGTAGCTGGGGTAAATTTCTAAGCATTTGCTTCCATTTTCAAATGCAGCTTCTTCATTATGACATTGAACTGAAGTCTCAGCATAGATCCCATTGGCAGTAACTTTGAAATCTGGAAATTGTTTAAGAATGGATCCTTGAAGTCCGGCATTTAGTTATATTTTTGTAGCCTTGAATGAACTCTTTTACTTCAACAATTCTTAAAACTTTCCTCTTTCTCACAGGTAGAATCCAACTTAAATGCAAGAAAGTTAGTAGTAGAAGTATGTGAGACAATTGTCCAGCGAGGTGGCCGCTTAGCCGGAGCAGGAATTGTAGGCATTCTACAGAAGATGGAGGAGGATTCAAAAGGTACCATCTTTGGAAAGAGAACGGTGGTGGCAATGGACGGTGGCCTGTATGAGAACTATCCTCAATACAGAAGATACCTACGAGAGGCAGTAACGGAGCTTCTAGGGACAGAAATATCAAAGAATGTAGTCATTGAACATACAAAAGACGGGTCTGGCATTGGAGCAGCACTCTTGGCTTCTGCAAACTCTAAATATGATCACAACTATTAAGAGTTGCTACTTGCTACTTCCATGTAATTTAATCATTTCTCAGCTATGGTGGATTTGGATTTTGTAATTTAGGTTGGTGTCAGCGTTTGGTTGAGAATAAGAGAACCAAAAACGAATTGTTTATTTAGGAATTGCCGAATTGGCTTCAATATTGTAATTTATCAATATTCTGTACTTCTGTAAAACAAATAATTGAGTACCGTGTTCAGGTAATTTTGTGCAATAAACAAACAAACAAACAAACTATATTAAAACGATTAAACTGCGGCAAACATTCTGTTGGTACCATGAATTAATTTCTCTTTTTTTTTTTATAAATATACCCATAAATTGAATGATAAATAACTGCTAATTTCAAAAGAGCCCCTAAAAAGAGCTACGATGCAAAACTTTTTTTTGTGTCACTTGCGCGGAAGCGAGTATTTTCCTTGAAAGAAACGCGGGCATGTGCCAGTTGGCGCACAACAAAGGAACCCGCGTGTCCGATACCGATTGGCATAAACTTCCACACTTATTCTTATTTTTGGACAAATAGCATACAGTTTAAATGTAAGAGTGTTTACACGCTAGGTTTTATCCTATAGTCTTCCGAATTTTCAACCAGCTGCCGATTGCTCGAAATGAAGAAAGCTTCGTCGGGCACTCGATTTTGACCTCTCTGCTCATAGGTCGTCATTATTTTTTTATATCAATTCATCTCTCAAGCTTCGAATAATGGTAACCGGGTCATTTTGATCAAAATTTGGAGCAATTAAGAATGACGTTTTGAATGATACTAAGATTTTGATGTCTCTTGTTGATGTGGCAGATCCGATTCATATTGTTACAGAACAGGCAAGGCAAGACTCGTCTCGCCAAGTACTATATTCCTCTCGAGGATTCCGAAAAACACAAGGTCGAATACGAGGTATGATATTTCTTTTTTATATTTATTATTGGAATTCTCCATTTTCTGGGGGTTGATATTTGGTTGTTATTATTGCAGGTTCATCGTTTGGTGGTGAACAGAGATCCCAAGTTTACGAATTTCGTTGAGGTTGGTTATTCTTGATTAATTATAATGGTTAAATTGCTACGACCAAGTTTCTGACTGCATCTAATGTTCTTTTCTGCATTGTTTTTGTTGCCGTAAAAAAGTAGGAAATTAGAAAAGAAAAATCTTACACTTCTAGTAATTGTTCTTGATTTATCTGAGGCTGATTAGTTGAGCTAGATTAGCACCGGCTTGAAAGCTAAACGAGTGCGAAACTTTTAATCATTTAATGTACTACAAATAGAAATGGGATTCAGTTTATGGGTTTTGATGGGTATTTGACAAAAGTCTGTGGCTCATAATTTTAATGAAAAAAGAGAGTTTCCAAATTCTTTCTAAGGCAAGGTGGTGAGATAAGAAGAGTGCTCATTGAAGGTTGGGCAACTTTTTGTCCAAGCTGGGTGCTTTTGATACTGTTCTTTCATTAATTTTGCTTTTCATGTGCAGCCTGTCTAAAAATATAGGTGTGCCTTTGTGTGTTTGGTCTTTCTGTACTTGCAGTTTCGTACACACAAGGTAATCTACAGACGGTATGCTGGATTATTTTTCTCGCTTTGTATTGACATAACAGATAATGAATTGGCATATTTGGAGTGCATCCATCTGTTTGTGGAAATATTGGATCATTTCTTCAGCAATGTCTGTGAGCTAGATTTGGTATTCAATTTTCACAAGGTAAGTGACTTCGAATTTTGTTTCCATGTCATACATCCGTTAAATAACATACTTTATGTATCAAGTGTTTTATGGAGTTACTATAACTTTGTTTAAGGAAAGGCATATTGAACTTATTGTGGTGGTAGTTGATTGTCCTTTAAGATAAAGTCACATGATGAGGTTACTGAAATAGCACGTTATAAATTTATTTCATTCAGTACAATTGCAAACTAGAACTGCTGCAAAATGGAAGGGTCATTTTGGAAGATAAAAGTGGTCATGTCTCTGGACATTGGTGCAAAGAACTCAATAAATGGGTGAAAAATCTAACCATTTCTACTAGAACTTGTTTCTGGGACACTTTATGCCCTGTTACCGGCTTAACAACAAATTTGTAAAATCTGTTTTGGACATTTGGAATATCATTTGTCATATGTTCCTTTACTACCAGTCCTGTTGGCATATGAATCAGATGCCTGATCATTGATATGAACTGTTGATGTTATTTGTTTACTTGGTATCTATTGCTCTAAAATTTAAAATTACATGCATTTGATCCTCTATATGTGAGTATTATCACCAATCATTTTTACTTCATTGAAGGTTTATTTGATACTTGATGAATTCATTCTTGCTGGTGAGCTCCAAGAGACAAGCAAAAGGGTATACACTTTTCTGTCTCCTTTTACTTCTTTTGGTGCTGGAAACTGTGTTACTTATTTCGTATTATGTGGTTACTTCTCCCCCTTCTTTTTGGGCATTTTGCAGGCAATCATAGAGAGAATGGGGGAGCTGGAGAAGCTAGAGTGAAGAATTAGGAATTAGGAAAGGGTGTTAAATTGCAGTTTGGTTTGCCTTTTTTTTCCCCCAAAGTAATGTTACCATTTTAATTGTTTCCCCATTTTTGCATAGCCAACCTTTTCCTGTATTATCAGAAATTGAAAACCCGATCCTTGCTTGTATTATGAGAAATTGAATGCATAATTTCATTTCTTTCTCCACTTTGCTGTTTGTTGTTATGGGACAGTTCTTTTGGAGTAATCAGCAAAAGAAGCAGATTTGAAGCTGTTGTCCTTTTTGTGAGCCATACCCTCATTATTTGGTAGTATTTAAATTTGTTCTTGCAGCAGCTGGTTGTCGTTTGGATGCGTCTGTCTTATATCTAGCGTGGGGAACCCTGCTTTTGGCGTTGTTTTCCTTGGTTTAGTTGATGAGAGCCAAACGTGTGACCAACAGTATGAAAGCTTTCAATAGCATTTTCCAATTTTGCTTTGAAGTTGATGGTGTTCGTTATTAATGTAAAACTAATAACAAAGTTGGTAAAATTACCCTAATAGGCCAGGAGCTGAACTTTTCAACTGCTGTGTCCATTCAGCTACATTGATTGTTTTTGGATTCACATTTTCTGTGAATTTCTTCCTGTCCTTCACGCTTCATGTAAGGAAGCTTGGTCTTAGAATATACAACAGCAACAGAGCAACCATCTTGATTAGTATGATTTGCATCTGCTACCTTAAGCAATGTTGACATTGACAGTAAGTGACAAAATGCACACATAAACTAGAGATTTTCCGTTTCGTGAAAACTGAATAAGAATAAGTACTTTCTATGTGGTCGTGAAATGAAAAAGATCACTACTGCATATTTTCATAAAACCTGCATACAATAACAAAATAGGCACACAAACTTTTTCGAACGTGTTGATTTTTTGTCTTTTTTCTTTGGGGGTGATAAGGGGGGAGCGGCTGATTTGTACATTTGGAGGAATATATAAAATCAATAATTCCATTATCTTTCTTTATAAATGAGCAACGCATGTACATTTGGAGGAATATATAAAATCAATACTTCCATTATCTTTCTTTATAAATGAGCAACGCATGATTTAAACAAGCTCAAGAAAAGATGATAACAATAAAATGTTCTCGTAATGAACTCCTGCAGTTGGCGGCTTCACTGATTTTCCACAAACAACTGATTGTTGGGATGTTTTACTTGTCATGGGTTATTTGATGGCCCAAAAAAAGATGATCAACTATAATCTCGCTCTTATGTTCCATCTTCAATTATGTCAAAGGATCAACATGAGTTCCCAGAAAAGAAGAAAAGAATAAAATAATGTTACTACCCATCCATGGCATGGTCAGCCCAGTTCAAAGCCGTTCATTGCAGAGTAATTGCAGGGGCAATGACCCACCTGTTCTAAACCCACTTTCGATTTCTTCATAGACAAAAGGGAGACGATGGTCTTGCCTTTTCACCTTTGCAGAGGGTAATGATGACGTTATGGCCATTAGCTGCTGCTGGTGCTGCTGCTGCTGCAAGATTTGAGAATACTTAGGGCCAAGTACTTCTAGTGCTGAAGAGGAATGTGATATGGACTGGGGACATGCGATTAGTGTAGGGTTCTGTCTACCATTTGGCCAGTTTGGAAATTGGCTGATGGAAGTAGAATTTCCTGCAGGTCTGCAATGAGCTGCTAGCTGTGTCACCCAAAGCTGTTGCTGCTGTTTTGCCGAGGCCGGGGAACTCGTATGAGTAGGGCCAAGGAATGGGCTAGAAATATATGGAGGTAATTGCAACTGGACCTACGAACAACAATAACAACATAACATCAATCCTAAAAATAGTATATTATAACAAATAACTTCAAAAGTGATGTATAAATTCATCAACAAACTAAAGTACTGGACCGATTATATTTAAGAAATACTATATTTTAGCTTAAATGTGTTTATAATGCCTATGATAGCTAAACAAAAGTGTCAGCTAGCTGATTTGTTGGGTAATTCATATCAAACTGCCAAGTGGCTACATGCAAAAAAACTTAAAGAAACAAGCTAGTTTACATTGAGGTATTGCATAAGCTAACAGTAAGAACGGAAAGAAAGAAAGAACGAAAACCTCCTGCACAGGTGCACTTGTGGCTGTGGAAGGCTTGTCTGGGTAGGCAGAGGAGGTGTAGTGAGTCTGTGGCATTGCTAGAGACACAGATTTCTCATGTTGCGGGAGAGATTGAAGGTAAGAAACTTGGAAGTGTGATAATGGCTCTATTGCATTATTTCTGGTTCTGTGAAAGTTGTTAGTAGCTTCTGCTCCCCCACCTCCAGATGATAAAGACAAAAAATTGAAACTCTGCAAGAAAGAAAGATCCATCAGAACATTGTGAAGGAGAAAACCAACACCACCAGCAACGTCAAGCTTACCTGCTTCTGCAATCCAGATGCTGCAGCAGTTTGTTGCTGATCTTGATGAAGCCTCTTAAACTGAAGAATGGTGCTTCTAGGTTCACTTGAATTTCTTTCGGCAGTAGTTAAATCACTATTATTGCTTAACATAACTCCATTTAGACCTTTTTCCACCCTGTCAAAATCATTAAAGGCCACAAGGATCCGTTGCTTTTGTCCTTCAAGAAGTGGTTTCAACTGATTACACTGTAGAGGATACTTTTGTTTATCATCTGGCATCTGTAAATTGTGAATAAGATGACTGATGTAAACATGAGCTGCACATCTCTTCAAAGACCTCCTAGCAGGAGCCCCTTTATAAACCTGTGTAGTTTACAGGCCACCAAAAACACAATCAGATGATCAAAACAGTACATTAATAATTTTCTAGGTAGCTCCCAAAGAATCAGAGAGCAAAGATAGACCAGTTAAGACTCGTGACCAACAAAATACCTTTCCAGTCGAAGGACTATTTTCTGACGAACAAGGCCTGGAGGTTCCCATGGCAGCATCCAGCCAAGCTGGAATTTTAGCAGCGGAGAACCTGCAATGGCTACATCAATGAGATGATAGAGAAAAGATATTAAAATAAATCTTAACATAATAAGAATCTAGAATATTACTGTGAAGGAGCAGGACTCCCAGGCAACACCATTGGAGGCAATCCAGGCCACAATGTAAGGCCTTCAAACAAATAATATGCTAGTGTCAGCCCACTAGTACAATAGCATACAAGACAAACATACTTCACAAACTAAGCATAAATTTGACCAACAAAATTTGACCTTCTAAGATACCAAGAAGTATACCATTTTTCCTGGACTCCATAGCCACATCTTGTTGCACCAATTGACTTCCTAAGTTGGCGGCCTAATAGGTAATGAAAAGTCTCCAAATAAGAAGCAGCTACTTCACTAAACAAAAAATGCCCTAGGCTTGAAACATATGCTTACCCCCGATGCAAGCTCAGTTTTTCTGTGGAGTAAGATCTCCTTTTGAGTGGACTGTTCTAATCTGCTTCAGGGGGAACATAAAGTGAATTAAATTGATAACATGTCACAGAAACGGAAAGAAAAGAAAAGGTAGCACTAAATTTGATAGAAAAAGAACCCACCCAGAATTCAGGCATAGTCCAGGCAGAACATGGAGATTTACAGGATTGCATGATGGCTTATCATCATTACATTCTGTCCTTGAAAATGAATGCGTTATGCTGTGCATATTTACTTGAGGAACATAACAATTAGTTTTCATGTAGAAATTTTTACTATCATGTGAACAAGATTCTTCTTTAACACTTGGTTCCTTCAAATTGACTTTAGCATTTTCTTTCAGCAAACATTCTACATTTGATGAAGGAATGGCCTCAGAATTTCTCAAGGGGCAGGTTGTGGTCAAGTCCTCTTTGGTAATTGCAGAATCTAAGAACAATAAAACTTAAGAAACCATAACATAGTGAAAAATAATAGTAATTACTATGAGCAGTACTAGATGGAAGAGAGTAAAATCACTTTTGATTGCAGGTGTAGGCCTCTCTCTTTGTTCAGGCAAAGCTGGAGGATCTGCTTCCGAAGGTGCACCATCCAATTTAGTCTTATCGGCATTGTCATTGTCAGGGAACATTCCTGCCAAAGCATACAAGGTCTCCACAACTTCTTCCTCATCTTTAGTGATTGGCCCAATAGGCTGTTCGTGGGACCAGTCTGAGCTTCCTTTTTCCTACAAAAGCAGTGCCATCTATGTAAGTTCCACTATTCAGACCAAAAGAATATGAATTGAAATTGTCATCTGGAGATAACCGACAACCATGTTCAGTTTGGACTTCTTAACTCCATCCTTTTTGAGTGACTCCACTCCACCCATTGTATCGTTCAGTTTCTTCAAATCCGGTAAAGGTGGAGAGATAGATTCCCGATTTCGCTTCTTCATTGCTGTAAATGTCAATCCAAAATTACCATATATTAATATTACAAAATATCATTATGGAATTGATTTTTCATTTTTCTGCCCTCCTCTCAAGAATATATACGAATTAAAAAATTTTAAAGAAAAAGCTTATGATTCATAAAAAGTTAAAGTATCTCCCTCTTGGAAAAGTAAGCTTCACAACAAACATGAGGCAAAAATTTCAAACACAATATTATTATTTGAAAAGAATCAATACGCCATCAAAGTCACAACAACCCTGTGTGAGATTAAATTAAATAAAAAGAACAAACAGGAGCTAGCGTCCATGAAAAGAAAGAAAAATCAAAAAGACCCATTTTGCTTAATTTGTAATCCAAATCACTAAGCAAGACCAAAAAGAAGGAAACTTCCCGGAAGACCCACAAACAGAACTTGATTTTGGATCTGGTAAACTCTTTTAAGTACTTGACCCATAAGAAAATAGAAGAAATAGATTAAATTTTGCTTTGGGAAAAAAATTTACAAAATTTAAAATGAGATATAAAACGACAAATCTTTCCATTTTAGTTCACAGACAACATACCTGACCGTAGCTTACGCGGAACAGAGGAATGATCAACACCATTGCAGTCATCAAAAAACTAAAAATAATTAAATAAATTAGAAAAGGAAAAGGAAAAATACTACATATAATAATAAGAATTGCAAGAAATATAAATTCAAAATTACCTTTTTGGGAAGTTTGAATCTCTTGGTACTAGCATTAGTCATTGAAGATTGAGATTGTGAAAGGAATTCATTTTCTCTATCACATTTATTAGTATTACAACCCATTTCGCAGTCTTTGTAGCTTGAAATCGCTTTAGTAACAACACTTAATTTTTTAATAAGTCTCTCTTTCTTCGGTTTCTCCAAAGAAACAAACTCCTCGCCAACAGCATCCAAACCTTCAAATCAGAAACACATAAACATAAAAAACAATAACAAACCAATAAGAGGAGATAAAACAAGAGACGGATTATCTGCAAAACTCTTATCCCCAGAAACACAAGAGAAAGTATATACACAGAAAACGACAAGAGAGTAAATGGGGTTTGTTTGCTTGTACAGAAAATTAAGGAGAGTCGAGTAAATTCACCAGCTAAGAGCTTCTGTCCAGATTGCTTAATCTGTCGTGAGAACCGACTGGCTCCTCGCCTCACGTCTCGACTCTTGTCCATTTCTGTAATGATAATTTTGAAAGCAACACTAACATCTGCTTTTGAAAACTGCTTTGACGGCTCTAAATCGATCTATGACAAACCTTCAACTAATGCCTCTATGCCCTAAAACCAGATCTTTCGGTTCTCTGTAATTCCAGTTTCTTCAATAACCAAAAAAAGGAATAATTAGAGAAATCAACTTGTTTTATAGAAATGTTTCCAATTCAGTAATGAAATCAAAAAGCATGATGAAATAATAGAAATGGGAATGGAGTGAATGAATGGACGAAAACAAAGGGATATTAAGAGAGAGAAGAGATGGAAGGAAGTTTTTTCTTGGTATAGTTTTTGCAGGAGAGAAAGTGAAAAAGTAGCGTTTTGGTTTTCCAAAGAGAGAGAAA
>JAVXUL010048714.1:0-10695 GCA_035590515.1 Trichilia minutiflora
TGTGTGTGTGTGTGTGTGTGTGTGTGTGTGTGTGATAAAATGATGAGGCGTGCGAATACGTTGTGTGGTGGTCAGGTTGACCCCTTGTTTATGATAGAGATAAGATTGTTATGAATCCTTGGTTATCATGAATGTGAGACTAGAAGCCTAATGTGTATATTTTAATATTACATTATAATATTGAGGCCAAAGGCCTATATAGCAAATGATATTTTATATAATGATTGTGGATGTAGCATAGTAAATGATATATATTACAAATAATGGTTGGGATGCCATAAGTATATTTTGGCCTTGCATGCTATAGTGTTGTTTTCTATTTGGCCTTGTGAGACACAGATATGTTTCGGCCTTGTGAGCTACAGTTATGTTTTGGCCTTGTGAGCCACAAAGTGCCCTGTTAGCAATGTTATAGGTGAGGATTATCCATACAGCTCAAGGTGGAGTAGATGAAATTCGATAGTCTTAGGGTAAGGATTGACCATACAGCTCAGGATAGAGAGGGTGAAATCTAATAGATCTAGGAATGTGGATTGGCCAAGCTGTCCAAGATAGGATGGGTAGAATCCAACATGTCTAGGCTAAAGCATATTAGCCATTTATATATTTACATGGGCACACCTCTCCAACCAGAGTTGCAGATCAGTCATACAGCTTAGAAAGAGTGGATGAGATCCTATAGACCGAGGGGTTACATATATATTTTATTTACATTGACTCTTTCTTAGTCATTTTTAGTATGCCATATCGCACATATTTTGCTTTTAATGATTACGATGGTTTTTTGTAATTGATGTATAGAATTATTTGTTATATGTATATCATTATGTGATCTACTCATTGAGTATTTTTCCAAATACTCACCCTCATTTTTCTATTTCATGTTAGTGTTGTTGGGTGCAGTATAGCATAACTGAAGTGAATTTTCAGTAGATTTTTTAGGTACTCGATTCATACAGGGGTTTCATGGTTCACTGGACAGGAATAATATTGTATTTATGTTTCGTGTATTTGGCTTGGCCAAAAAAATTCATTGAAATAATTATTTGAGAAACGTTTGTTATGTTATATATTTTATGAAAATACAGATGTCAATTTACATATGATTGAAAATCTTCTACATAGTATTATTTTTGAAAATATGTTATAAAACAAGTACTAATGCCTTGTGGGTTTTGGGATTACATTCTAATTGATAAGATGTATTTCTGAGATTCGCGACGATTGTCATGTGACCGACTAGGGTCGGGGCATGATATATTCTATAAGAAAATCCAAAATGAGATTAGATATAGGCTTGTGAAGATTAGGAGTAACCAAGGCAGAAAGTTCGTTAATAAAGACTTTAAAGCTTTTTGTAATGAGAATGGATAATCTCATAACTTTTTAATCCCTAGAACTCCAAAACAAAATAGAGTGGCTGAGAGAAAAAATAGAACCTTATAAAAAATTGGAATAACAAAGCTTAGTGAATATAATCTACTAGAATACTTTTAAGTAAAAGTTGTAAACATAATATAGTATATTACTAATTGAGATCTAATTAGGAAAATGGTAAACAAGACTCTCTACGAGCTCATCTACTAAAGAAAAGCCAAGATTAAATACTTTAGGGTCTTTAGATGCAATTACAATATTCTTAACACGAAAGATAATCTTGAAAAGTTTGAGCCTAAGTCTAACCTGAGAATATTTTTAGGATACTCCTCTAAGAGCAAAGCCTATAAAGTCTTCAACAGGAGAACTTAAGTGGTCAAAGAAATCATACATGTTACTTTTGATGAGTTCGACCTTGATTTAGCTAAATTGATTACAAAAAAAAGGAAAAAGAAATTGAGGTAGTAAAGAAAATAAAAACCACAAGCCTAGAATATGTTCTTAAAGAAAAGAGCAAAGAAGTTACTGAAGAGGAATAATTACCTAAGGAACTTTCTAAATCATACAAGTTTTCTTCAAATCATCCAAGATAGTTGATTATTAAAGATCCCTCTCAAGAAGATAGAACTAGGCGAGAAACGAAAAAGATACCTTAAAACTTAGAAAAAGTTCAAAACTTAGCTTTTGTATCGCAAATAAAACCTAGCCATACAAATAAAGCCTTAAACGATGAAAATTATTTAATAGCTATACAAGATAAGCTAAACCAAATTCAAAAGAAGGAGGTATAGATCTTAGTACCTAATGATCATGCAACCATTGGTATTAAGAGGGTATTTAGAAATAAGCTTGATAAAAATGAAAATATCACAAGAAAAAAAGGCTAAACTGGTTGTAAAAAGATATAGTTAAGAAGAAAGGTTACATTATAATGAGACTTATACAACCTTAATGAGGCTAGAAGCAATTAAAGTACTCTTAACCTTTATTGTATCAATAATTTCAAACTCTACCAAATGGAGTCAAGAGTACTTTTTAAATGTTTTCTAAATAGGGAAGTTTATGTAAAATATGTTAGGAAATCAAAGCATAAAACACAACGAAATTTTTTTTTTCAATTTCCTTCCACGGATCCATGTGCTAGTGTTTTCATCATATAGATGAGTTAGAACTTATACCTCTGCTTATAGATTTTTTGATGAATTACAAGCATATATCTTAGATTTATGCATCCAAGATATTCACACGAAAGGGATAAATCAGATTCTGAGTGTTAGCTCTTTATTCATTTTTCTTGTGTGTTTTTATTTCTCTTGCATTTTCTTTCTCTAAAGAAGTTGTAAATTAACCCTAGGTGCTACTCACTTAACAAAGCAACAAAACACCTCTTTATATATTGTATTTTAGGGTTAAGATTTCTCTCTATTTCATATAGGTTCAATGAACCTATTAATGACAAAACTAACACCTCTTTAAATTACTTTATGATATTAATATATTAATTCTTTAATACTTTAAAGAATAATAAATACATATAACAATTATACGTATTTATTTTGGCAGGTTCAAGTTATTATGAGGTCGCTAACCCTCTCTCGATAACATTTTATCTCTTTCCCCTTTATGGGAACTCTCAGGGAATTGGGTGAACCATGAAGGTTCATTGTAACTCAGTCATAAGTAAATGTCGAACACTTTAACTCTGAATAGTTCGGTCCCAAATATTTTGATATCCAACAACTATAGTTAGTGTCTAGCTTTGCGTCATAGTCCCTAAGTCACGATGAAGAAGTGTCTTCATCAAACCTCCAATGATTGCACGTCATATGTGGGTAATATCCCTCCGTTGTCATATCTTCATCGAGTCAGGGTTCATGGAATGTCAAAACCCTAATCTCGATGTCTATATGAATCGTCGATCATATGTCATGATTGCTATGGCCATAGACTTAAAATCTGCACATTATATCGACATTTGTTTAGGAACTCAACTCGAACAGAGTCAATGAAAACTCTCAATCTATAGTGTTGAGTTAACGGATCCCGTTTTGACTGTTAATCAAACACCTATATGAATAAAGTATACCCAAACTGGCTTCTTATATAAGGTGTGATTAGCCCTGTACCTATACACCATATAAAATATACCCATCCATATAGAGCCCGATCGAGATGTCTCAGGTCAAAAGATTACATCGCATATTATTACAATCTATTGACAAATCATTGACTACATGCATACCACGTGATTTGTCAATAAGTAGCCTTGTTCGATAAATAGTTCACCAACTATAAATCCATACTAATACTCTTATGACAATACCTATATTATCAACCTATATATATCATCATATGATATCATTAGGTAGCAACTAGTATACTTAATATGTGATATAGTTGTCCAATCTATATCACGTACGTAAAGAACATTTTGATAAATTTATTTAATAATTAAACGAAAATATCTGGACTATTTACATACATTCTTTATATATGAGCATACCAATATAAAGGAAACAACTAATGTATGTGAATAAAGAAGAATTCTTTCATTGATAAACAAAAGTTAATACAAGATCACTAGCCTTAAAACTGACAACACGAATGGTTTCTAAAGCATATACTAATAATCTCCCATTTGCACTAAAGTTATTCGCTGTGGTACCATATACCTATCTTTTCAAGATGTAGGTCCAACTGTTTCAGTGTCATTGCCCTAGTCAATAGGTCAGTATTATCATAGAATATGGTTATCAGATAACTCATATTAGGAACGACACCATATTCAGACACGAACTTTTATATCCAAACAGCCTCTTTTGTTGCTTTTGAATTGATAATATATTCAGCTTCTATAGTGGAATCGACTGTGATAATTTGTTTAGAACTTTTTTAGCTCACAACCCCTCTATTATATACAAAACTAAAAATGGATGTAGACTTTTTATCATCTATGTCAGATTGAAAATCAGAGTCTGAGTATCTCTATATACTCAATTTCTGAGATCCATAAGATAAGATCAAATCCTTAGTCCTTCATAAGTACTTGAGGATTGTTTGAATGGTAGACCAATGCTTTTCATCAGGATTAGCCTGATATCTGCTTGTAACATTTACAGCATACACAATATCAGGTTGTGTACATGATATTGCATACATCAGGCTACCAATAGCCAATGCATAAGGCATACCACACATCCATTGTGCCTCTTCATTAATCTTTAGACCCATATATTTAAAAAGATAAAGACCATAATGAAAAGGCAAGAGATCTCTCTTAGAGTTGTCCATGCTGAATTTCTTCAGTAATTTTTTCTATATACATTTATTGGGATAATCCTATTACCCTTTTTCGCTCTATCTCTATAGATGTGAATTCTTAAAACATGGGTCATTTCTCTATAGTATTTCATAGAGAAGGTTTTGGATAACCAGAACCATACCTCAGTCATCATGTCAATATCATTGCCTATAAACAATATGTCATCGACATACAATATGAGAAACATAATAACATGATCTTTAACCCACTTATAAATATAAAGTTTATCTGGGTTCTTCTCAAATCCATACGATTTGATCACATTATCAAATCGTTTATTCAAACTATGAGAAGCTTGCTTCTATCCATAAATATATCGATGCAACTTGCATATCTTATTTCTCTTTGTAATGGATATGAAATCAACCAACATGTTAATGTATATGAATATTTTTCTCAAGTTACCAATTGAGGAATGCAGTTTTTACATCCATTTATCAGATCTCTAAATTATGGTATATTGCTATGGCTAGGATGATACAGATGGATTTAATTATAGCCATAGACGAGAAGGTATTCTCATAATCCAACCCTTATTTTTGAGTATGCCCCTTCGCAATAAGCCGTGTTTTACAGGTCTCTACCTCACCATTCTTATATATTTTTCTCTTGTAGATCTATTTACAACCAATAAGAATTATTTCTTTTGATGGATCAACAAGTATCTAGATTTTATTAGTGTATATGGATTCAATCTTAGAATCCATAGCCTCTAGCCATCTACCTGAATCTCTATCCAAGATAACTTCCTGATAGCTTCTAGGATTATCGGGATGATCTGTCTCTCCCACTAAGTAAGAGTCAAACTCCTGCTTATAGAGGAGATTATATTGCTCTGAAAGAAGTGATATTCTAAAAGATCGATATATTAAAATTTGAATTATAACTAAGGTCTGTTGCTTGGACGGTCCAACCACAATATCATCGGACTGAACTTCCAAAGACCTTCCTTAAACTCAATAAATTTACCTGTAAAACCTTTTTGTAAGAACTTTTCTTCTAAGGAGTGTGCATTTCTGTTGACCATAATTTGTTGATTAGTATAAAAGTAGAAATAATATCCTAAACTAACTTTAGGATATCCGATGAACCTTCCCTTCTCTGATTTGACATCCAGCTTATCAGGGTTAACTAGCTTAACATAAACTGGACATCCCCAGATTCTCATATAACTGAGACTAGGTGTCTTACAAGTCCATATCTTATACAGATTTTTCTGGACTCATTTTGATGGACTTTTTCCAGGATATGCGCAGTAATATGCAGAGAATACCCCATAAATACATTAGTAAGTCTGTAATACTCACCATTAATTGCACCATATCTAATAGGATACATTTCCTCCTTTCCACCATACCATTCAATTGTAGTGTATAAGAAGGATTACATTGGAAAACTATTCTATTATTAGTCAAAAATTCTTGAAACTCTTTACTCAAGTATTTGTTCCCATGACCCAATCATAGAGCTTTAATACTCTTTTTAGTCTATTTCTTTACTTCATTCTTAAATTCTTTGAACATTTTAAAAGATTTAAATTTGTATTTCATTAAATACACATACCCATATCATGACATATCATCGATAAAGGTAATAAAGTAGTCAAATCCACTTATGGCTTTAGAACTTAAACTGTCCACATACATCTATATGTATGAGTTTCAATAGCTCCTTAGATCTCTCTCCTTCACCTTTAAAGGCAGATTTGATTATCTTACCTTGAATATATAATTCACAAGTTGGTAAGGGTTCCAAATCCAGTGAACTCAGAAGTCCACTTGTACTAAGCTGAATCAGTTTTCTGTTTCATATATGACCTAATTTGTGGTGCTATAGGATTTTAAGATTTTATTTTTTCTAAATTCTTTTATTAGTAATGGATTTTCTTGAATAACTATTATTCAATTTTAGAATATACAATTCATTTGTATTTATTGCTTTGCCCACTAATACATTCCGAAAATGTATTAAACATTCATTTTCTTTAAACTGTACACTGTAACCATCCTTATATAGTACAATAATAAAAATGATGTTTCTAGTGAGGTTTAGTAAAATACAACACAGAGTTTGATCTCATGATATGTCCACTAGACAATCTAAACTCGCAAGATCCTTTAACCTTAGTAGCAACAATTGTCCCATTAGCCATTCTTAAAGTGATCTTACCTCTCAACAATACTGAACAATTCTGTAATGTCTATAGAGAGACGTAAACATGAGATATAGCTGCAAAATCTAGTATTTATTAATGATGATCTGAAATAACAATTAATTCATAATCAATCATCATGCAGCTATTAGTATTTTTATCTGACTTTATAAGTCTATCAAGGTAGTATAGACCATTCCTCTTTATATGTTTCATTTTTCTCTAAAGAAAATAATTTTTCTTTATTAGTATTTGAACTTAGTCCCTATCAAACTTTCTAAAGTCCAAAATTTTCTATAAGATGGAGAATACTTTTCAATGTTTGTTTTATATTATATTATTTAGTATCACTATCAGCTTGAGAAACTGAAGAGACACATAAAAAGATTATTAATGATCTCGTATTATATAAATCAACAATTTGATTTATACAAAATTTGAATAACTTTTGAATAATAACAAGCAAACAATTTAAAAGCTATTAATATGTGCTAATTATATTAGCTCCTGCTATTTAATTTGAATCCCACACTCCCCATATAGGACTCAAAAATTTTGTTGGAATTTTGTTATTATTGGTAATGGGGAATCAACATCTTATCATAATTAACCAACCTCACATAATAGAAATTTTAGTCGATTAACCCTAATAAGTAGGAAACACATTTCTTTTTACATCTCCATATAAGGTTTGATTATTTGTTTAGCCCTAACTTCGGATACCTCATATAATAAAAATCTTGGTACCCTAGGCCAGTTAAACCCAAACCATTGTGCCTGCTCAAGATACTATTTTCACCTCTCCCTCACATAATAGAAATCTTGGTCAAGGTGAAAATACGCACCCTAAAAACCAGATAACGGATTGCTATAATACAAATCAATACCTCTCATATAATAGAAATATTGGGATACTAATTTATGTCAAAGACCTCAACATTATCCCACAATGGGAGGCTAGGATTTAATAATTATACAGGGAGTTATTATGCATATCATTCTAAACTTGTGTCATATATATGTTCAATAATATGCATAATTTTATTTAGTAATCAAATTACCAAATAATTATTAAAAGCAAAAAAATTTTAAACTATGAATAATATTATTCATCATATGAACAAATATTATTCTAAAAATAATTTTAAAATATATATCTAAAATTATTTTAAAATACGTTTAAAACTTTTCATTGAAAGCATAGTCATCAATATTCATTCTGATAGCTCCAAGATATTTTTGATGATAATATATTCATATGCTTATGAAAAATTGATGCCGTAAATATTAACATAAAATACATGGCATATTGATCCGTATTTTATTCTTGGTTTTTGATGATGCCAAAATTAATAACAAATGAAAATTAAACATATGTGTTGATTTTAATATTATAAAAACAAATATTTCACTTGGTCTTTAGAAAGAATTTTGTACGTTTTTGCAGGTGAGTAAAATGAAGTTAAAGCGTCGAGAAAGCTCATCAAGGCACAAATGTATCGATACATTACTTAAACGTATCGACACATTTAAACTACAGTTCTAAATCAAAGCCCAAGTTTCGAAAACCTGATTGAAACGTATCGATGCCTTCACTCTGCCAGTAAACGTATCAGAACCTTAGTCAAATGTATCGATACCCTGGAGACGAAGATGTATTCGTTCATGCAGCAAACATTTTGGAACCTTGAAAATATGGACAAGCATATCGATACCCTTGATGGGTCTTCAATCGTATCAATACCTTAAGCCTTGGATCAAGCACCTTCATGATGGACTTCATATCTTTTGCGTCAACTTGTTTTGATATGTTGGATAACATATCGATACCTTCAAGCTCAGCAACTCAAACATACCGATACTCTGAGACACGTATTGATACCCTTACAAAAATCAAGTCTGTAACGGCTAGTTCAGAGACATTCGATGCCGTCATTAATACAAGTAAAGAGAGCCATTGTGGGGAAGTTATTACAGATATAAAAACAACAAATTTTGAAGACAAAATGTGGAGAAAAAATGCATTAAGAAAAGATTGATTAAAGCCATCGAACATTCTTCTCTGAAATATTCTCATTCTCTCTGCTACAACTGAGTTTGTATTTATTTTTTTAGTGAGAGAAAGCTTGTATTTATTGCTTATCTACTCTTGTAAGAGTTTTAAAAACTTTTCCTAACTGAACCAAATTGCGGGTTACTCTTCACCCCGATTGAAAAGAAAGATTACATTTGGGTTTCACTTTACCTGTTGTAAAAATAAAGTTGTACTTGAGGTTGCCCTTCACCCGTTTAAAGGAGTTGTAATTGGGTTTCTCTTGACCTGTAAAACAAAGATTTAGTGATCCTTGATGTGAGTGGATTCAAACCGAGAAGAATAGACGTAGACGTATAGTCAAACCACTATAAAAATCTTATCTTGTTCATTGATTTTTTGTGTGTTTAGTCTTCATTTGCTTCACAACACGTCCATCTCTAATTTTTGTCTTTAAAAATTTTAAATATCCAATTCACCCCCCTTTTGGAGTTTGTCAACTGGGACATTACATTCATCCTATAAACAAATATTGATCAGTAACGTATATGTCATGCCCCAACCTGTGGGTCTCACACGTGACAACCACTACAGACTTTCAATATGTATCCAATCACACAGAATACCCCTTGTAGGCCTGTAAGGCATTTATCAAAAAACTGTTTCAAAGAATTTCCACAAAGCACTTCCAATATAATTACCATTAAACACCCAAACTTCAAATCAATTATTTAAAAGACCTCAAACACTTCAAATATAAATATACTTAGCAATCCATAAAAATATTCATTCAAATATAAACCTGTGGGATTCAGTCCATCCCAGAATACAAATCATATATTTATTACAAATTTGTTTGCCATTCATAAAAGTCTCATAAACAAAAGAAAATGAAAAGAAGACCCCAGTGGATTAAGAACCATGCAGGATGAGTCGACATAGATTATATCTGAAACTCTTAATCGATGGATCGATCACCACCACCACAAACCGTTAACTAAGCGAACCTGAAACTGAAGGGTGAAGGAGGTGAGTATACAAAAGTATACTCTGTGAGTGAACAATAAAATAAATACAATAATACAAACTTGATTTATTAATAATTCAGCAAAAGAATAAATAACTCTTTTTAGTTTGAAACCTCATAATCAAGACTGAAAATCATTTGGCTGGCTGTATTCTTGGCGATCTCCCTGGCCAAGGAAATTCCAAGACCGCCAGTGGATTTTAGATGCAGATAAAACATGCTATTTTATAAAAATAGATTTAAATGCAAGAAATAGAGTATGCAGGCGTTTTTAGAAAATATGCCCACCACTGACGTTTGCCTCGAGCAATCACGGGGTGACGTCTATGACTAATTCGACGAGACTCACAGGTGGTTAATCACATCTCCCTCACAATATCACAATCATCAATATCAGTACCACTTGTGCAGCCTTCACTCACTTAGGCGACCTCTCTCCCAGGCCGTCCCTAGGCTACCACATCGCATTCACTTGTGGTCCACATCCTAGTAAACTCTCCCCCAGACTACCACTCTGTAGCTACAGTAAATAACCCGACGCTCATAGCCGTTATCACCAATATGCAAGATATATATAAGAATCTGGCCCACTGTCTTATCATCATACACAAACCACAAAATATGGCCTACTGACCGTATCGTCGTATCATAAACATAAAATCTGGCCCACTGACCATATGGATCATATGAAAACATAAACATACCAAATAATACGACAACCCTAATCAAAAACATGTACTCATGCAAGATTATAGCAATTCGGCATAAAGCAAAGAAAAGACAGA
>JAVXUL010048765.1:0-10692 GCA_035590515.1 Trichilia minutiflora
TGATACTTAAATCAGTAAGGATTTTACTTGTGTGTGAGAATTGAGAGAAAAATTAGAGAGAGAGAGTGAATGTATTAATGTTTTTCATGTGTCAAGGAAAAAAAAGAATATTTATTACCCGTGAATGCAAAATGAATCTTCGTTTTTTTTAGAATTTGTTAGCTTTTAATCATTGGCTTGCCTAACCGTATATACGTGTCACTTTTTTATTGGCTTTTTCCCAAAAATTTATTGCGGAAATCATAGGACGTGGATGTTAGGAGGTCCTTACTTGTCCACGTGTATTAAAAAATATCTGGAGTATTGATGGGGTCGAATGACTAATTCCCGGAGGATGGGTCATTGAGGATGTCTTTCAAGACGTCATAGATCTTAGGTGAAAACTTATACAATAATTGACTATTTAGATCTCCAAAAGGAGGTCTCGGATAACAGTACCATCAATTAACCATGAACACATATTTGCTATGAGTAATCTAAGATGTTTGCTTGATTACGTGGCCTTGGACCATAACAGATAAAAGACCTTGCTTTAACACTAGGAAAAAAGATCTCGGAATGTCACAGTATTATGGGTCTTTAAAGGGATCAGTACCTCCGGATAATGGGCTTTGGCTTGTGGGTTGGGCTCTTCGTAAAATATCCAAACATTAAGCCCCTCAGTTTTTAATTAAAAAAAATTTTAATTAAAAATTTTAAAGAAAGTGTTGCACAGCTGTCATAGTCCTTTGCGTGCCGTCTTCTTTTAAAATCACTCTGGGAAACGAAATCGTCGTTTCACATGGCAATTCCTTATTAGTATATCCGACTAACATGATCAATTTTATAGGGATTATAATTATTCGTATGCAGAAGTGGGGCCTACTAATTCAAATTATTGAAAAGAGACTTTTGATGCTTCAGGAATTTGATGTCGTGGCAATTCCCCATCTGTTGGATTCGCTTTGGAGTTTAGGTTTTTCAACATGTCTCTTCTTCATTCACTTCTATAAATACTCCTCCCCTTTTGAACTTAGTTTTTTTCTTTTTTGTTTTACTTACAACGGAAGGAGATCTCCAGTAACCTCCATCCACAGTCATCAGCCAATCTCTCAAGGACTTCGATTTTTAGTTTCTTCATCAGTATAATCGGTAAGCTCTTCTTGCATCTTTATCTGTTTATACTTTCTGCAAATCTTAATACTCTGTGATAGTTATAAAATGAGATAAGCAAACCACCTATATAACATTATATTAGTTCAGTATTCCTTTATTGACCATTTAGAACCTGTAGGGAATTACACGTTAGTTTAGAGGCATCAGAATATATATATATGCAAGAAATGAAACTTAAAGATTGTATGAAGTTCGGTCATTAGGATACAACAATTCTTGATAGTGATGGAAAAGTTCCTAAGTTGTTAATGAAGCATCGTTGACCTTTTTTCTTTTCATTTACTGGATAAAAATGGCTTCTGTTTCCAGCTCTTCTTCTACACCTGAGGCTGCACGTGGGAGAGATTTGACATTGGTGGTTGGTTCATCGTCAATTTCAGAGGCTAGGTCCTCTTATGAGTATAACTGGTTCGTATCCATAGTATTAGAGACAGACTTGGAAGCTTATATAGCTTATTTTGGGATCCTTAAGAATATCTACCTCTGATCCATCGAGGCCAATGAAAGACTCAGTTGCCCTCCTGAGGGTGAAATAGCTATTAATGAAGAATTATTTTATTTAAGAGTTAGATTACCACTGTAGGGATATTTTTCAAAAATTTTTACATTCTTTCGGATAGCTCCATGTCAACTCAATCTGAATAGCTAGCGAATACTCTCGGGTTTGTATGTATTATAGAGCCAAATAACTGATTTGTTACCTTTAACAGAAGAATAGAGCATTTGTATGGGCTCAAGAAGTATCCCGGGAAGAACCTTGGATAGTATTATCTTCAAGTGAGGCCTCAGAAGCCCAATTCGATAAAAGAAAATCCCACCTGCAATAAGGATTAGAAGAATAAATGGTTCTTTATGAGTGGCAATTGGAATTCAGAGTCGGATATCCCCATTCTGAGGACCTTTGGTGAAGCCCTAACATGGGTGGGGGAAGAGGAATTAAGCCCCCGTATCTTAGAAATAATTAGGCTAGAAAGGTCTCAACCAATAGATCAGAAGACCTTACTTTCCGATACGAACCTTATTACCTCGGGCTTAGTAAGAACCTACCCGAGCAAAGAGTTTGTGAATCTGTATAAGATGAATTGTGCTTAGATTAAATGTTTTCTTTCACTTATAGATTAGTAATATTATTACCGTTGTGTATGTGGTTGACACCACCCCTCCTTATGTTATTTTTTGTAAGAATCACAATGTCAAAAAAATAATCCGGGAATCCATTGACAGCCCTGTCTAAATTGGCAGGAAAGAAAAAAGTGGAGTCTTCCAAACAGCCGCCCAGGGATACTAAACAACCATCTCATGACACAAGGAAACCAACAAAGCCTGGGTACCTTATTAGGAGGAATCAGACAGGGCTGTTTTCTTTATGGAATTATGGAATCTGAAACCCTGATCTCGGAGTAATTATCTCGGAGTCAGAATCTGAAACCCTTCCCATTATCGTTAAAGACAAGGGAAAGAGGGTAATTATGGAGGATCCATCGGTGGATAAAGGTTCGAAGAGACCAAAGACTGGTGTGGCTAACCCTCTGAAGACCTATTCAGAGAATTTTTTTGGGATGACAAACATCCATGAGCTTAAATCTGACGATATCCCCAAAAGAAAACAACAACATTTTATTTATCTTTTGGGGTTGATCAATGACGCCAGGAAACATCTTTCCCATGGCATTTCACAAAGGTTAGAGTCTTTGGAGGATGTAGAGTCTATGGAGTTCATGTACAGATGGGGTTTGCGAGTAAGTTTAATGATTGTTTAATTTGTTTATTTATTTATCTATTTACTGATATTTTTCTTGGCTTGTAAGAGGTCCAACAAATAAGATGTCAGTGGAAGGTCAGAAAGGATGACACCAAAAAGCTAAAAAAATTGGAGAATGAGAATGCCTGGGCCATGAAGTCCCTTGAGAAGGCGCAGGCAGAATTGGCAGTGGAGAAAACAAAACTTGAAGAAAAGGAGTTAGCATGGGGGAAGGATAAAGAGGATTTGGAACTTCGAGTTGCAGCCTCAGAATCTGAGCAGACAGGTCTTAGTGCCGAGAACTCCAACCTTAGGTCTCAACTTGCACTTAAGAAATATGAGTTAGAGCTATTTCAAAAGAGGGCATCTGGAGAACTTCAACAGGCTAAAAAGCCACGACAAAGGCACAAGAAGCTATTATAATTGTTGAGGCTGAAGGTGAGGCCAAGATGGATCAGGCCATAGACCTAACATGCTAAACCTTTAAAATGCAATATCTCACCTTGACCTTAGATGGTTGTATGAAACTTTGGGGAGAGATATGCCAGCTTTTGAGGTCCTAGCATTCGAAACGAATAAGAAAACTCCAGCCTCGGATTCTAATATCGAGATCACCATTGTCGATCCTCCACCAGCATAGCCTTTCATTGTTCCATCTGCAGATCCTCTATTTGAGCAGAAACCTAAGTCCCTAGGAAATTAGGAAGAAATTATTAATGTAGAGACTTAGGTTTTTGTCTTTATAATTTTTCTTTCTTTTCCTTTTATAGAAAACGTATATAGAAAACGTATATTCTTTAATGGAAAATTGTCATTCTGAATTTCTATTCTTGTACTTTTTCTTGAGTTCGGATAGATATCTATTGAGTGAGTATTTGCTTATACTTACACAAACGAGTTAAGTGACAAAAATTATCCAGATATATTACTTAACGAATATTTTCATAAGCACAGGTACTAAATTAGTACAAGTTGACAATTCCTTAGCTTATTAAGACAAATTCTGTAGCAAATTTTCATTAAGCATAAGATCATCTCGGATAATATTGCATTTAATAACCGTGATGGCAAGCAAACATGAGATGTAGGGTCAGAATAGTCAAAACAAATATTATTAGTTTCATTAATTATAGTATAAATAGTTGTTATAACGATGAGGATTAATAGATTTAATCAATCACCGAACTGAATTTTTAAATGAAAACAATGTAGATTAAACAATACTTAGCTGTGATAGCAGCTCGAGGATGTTGTGGCTTCAATACCAGCATGTAGTCTCTTCTCGGAATGATGTGGTTCTAGACTAGCTTGCGGCCTTCAATAAGTGACGACATGGTCTCATACCAGCATGTGGTCCCTATTCAGAATAACATGGTTCCTGACCAGTATGTGGCTTTCAAATAAAAGACGACACGGTCTTATACTAACATGTGGTCCCTATACGGAACGACATGGTTCTTGACCAACATGTGGCCTTTAAATAAGAGATGACATGGTCTCATACCAGTATGTGGTCTCTACACGGAACGTTCTGGCTCCTGACCAGCATGTGGCCTGCAAATAAGAGATGACATGGTCTTATACCAGCATGTGACCTTTAAATAAGAAATGATGCGATCTCATACTAGTATATGATTCCTACACAGAAAGACATGGTTCCTGACCAGCATGTGGCCTTCAAATAAGAGACGACATGGTCTCATACCAGTATATGGTCCCTACACAGAACGTCATGATTTTTGACTAGCATGTGGCCTTTAAATAAAAGACGACATGATCTCATACTAGCATGTGGTCCCTACACAGAACGTTGTGGTTCCTGACCAGTTTCTGGCCTTCAAACGAGAGACGACGTGGTCTCAAAATCACAGGAATATTAGCCAACTAAATACATAGAACCTGAATGCTGATAGAATGCTTTCGAGTTGATAAGGGAATTTTAACTCCTCAGTGTTCCAAGGTTTCCTGACTTGTACTCCTTCTGGTATCTCCAGTTTGTAGATGTCAGGTCTAAGAACCTCTGTGATTTTGTACGGCCCCTCCCAATTGGCTCTAAACACCCCTTCACAAAGAAGTCTGGTGTTAAGAGTTACTCGTTTGACAACTAGATCTCCTCTCTGAAAAGTTTGGTATCTGACTTTCTGATTGTAGTATTAGGCCACCTTTTGTTGATAAGCTGTTACTATGATTATAGCTTTGTCTCGTGTTTCCTTTAACAGATCCAGCTATAGTCTTTTGTTGGCTTTATTCCTCTCTTTATCATGATCTTGAACTCAAAAAGTCGGGATGTCAACTTTAATTAGGATCACGGCTTCGCATCCGAAAGCTAATAAGAACAGAAATTCTCATGTTGCCACTTTAGGGGTTATTCTGTAAGCCCAAAGTACTTGGGGCAGTTGGTCAATCTATGCTCCTTTGTATTCTCCAAACTTCTTCTTCAGGATTTTCTCGACTATCTTATTGGCAGCTTCTACTTGTCTATTAGTCTGAGGATGAGTCAGTGTAGCGAATCTCAAGTCAATACCAAAATCCGAGCAGAATTCTCTAAATTTAGCATTGTCAAACTACTTCCCATTATCAACCACCAGTATTTGTGAGACTCTGAAGTGGTATATTATATTCTGCTTCACAAAAGTTGTTGTCTTCTTTTCTGTTATACTGGAGAGAGGCTTTGCTTCTACCCACTTTGTAAAATAATCTATCATAATAATTGCGTATTTAGTGTTAGCTCAGACAGTAGGTAGTGGTCTAATCAGGTCCAGCCCCCATTGAGAAAAAGACTAAGAACTGGATAGATATGAGAGTTCTTTTGGTGGTTGTTTTAGAATATCCCCATGGATCTGACATTTGTGGCATACTCGGACAACTTGAGAAGCATTCTTCGAAATTGTAGGCCAGTAGTATTCTTGTTAAAGGATTTTATACATAAGAGAGGGAGCCCCACTATAGCTTCCACAGATTCCACCATGTATTTCTTCTAGAATTTTGTCAACCTTATCTGGTCTTGAACATTTCAAATATGACAAGCTAAAATCACGTTTATACAATATATTATCAATGATAACGTATATGGCTGACCTGTTCTTGATCTTTCTCGTCTTAGATCTGTCTGTTGGTAGTTTCTCGCATTGGATATATGATTTGAGCTCCCTCATCCATATCGAGTCTAATATTTCCTACATGGCAGTCACACGTTCATCTTTCAAGTTTACACTTCTTTGTGTTAAAATTTCTATGGGCACTGAAGCAGGGACTTTTCCTTTGAAGGTAGAAACTAATTTGGCTAATGCATCATCTCTGGATTTCTCGGACCGAGAAAGTTGCTTCACTATCACTTCTTTAAATGCCTCAAGGAGTCTTCTGGTCTGACTTAAATAAGCTTGCATATTATCTTTTCGAGCTTGGAATTATCCCTTAATCTGATTGGCAATCAGTTGAGAATCACAATTTATATTGAGAGATGTAACTCTCAAAGCCTGAGCCAATTTGATTCTGGCTATTAGTGCTTCATACTCTGCCTCGTTGTTGGTGACTTTGAAATCAAACTTCAAGGAATACATGACCTTTTCTCTTTCAGGTTTTTCAGAATCACACCAGATATAGCTGTAGAATGATCACTGACAGCTAGGTATAGCTATAGGATGTCTCCCTTCTCAAGACTGACAAGATGTGGGACATGAACTAGGTACTCCTTAAGCTCCTGAAAACTCTGTTCACAGTTCTCATCCCACTCTATTTTTTTTCCTTTTCCCATCATCTGAAAGAAAGAGAAGCATTTGTCTGTGGCCTTGAAAACAAATCTACTCAATACAACTAATCTCCCCTTCAAGCTTTGTAAATCTTTCATCGTTTTTGGAGGTTTCAAATCCCTGATGGCCTTGACTTTCTGAGGGTTGGCCTTAATTTCACGCTCACTAATAATGTAGCCGAGGAATTTTCCAGTGTCGACCACAAATGAGCACTTCTCAATATTCAATTTTATGTTATACTTTCTCAGGTAACAGAAGGTCTCTTCCAGATGTTTAGCATGGTTGAAGGCCTTCACGGACTTAGTAATCATATCATCAACATACACCTCTATTGTTGATCCGCTCAAGGGCTTAAAGACCATGTTAACCAATATCTGGAATATCGCACCAGGATTTTTCAAATCGAATGGTATGACTTTATAACAGTACAAGTCAGAGATCTAGTTCTCAGAAAGGTCACTCTAAATACAAGGGTGGCAGCCGAGAGATCTTTAGGTACTAACTAGGAAAGTCCCTATCAAGTAATTCTGGCAATCAGACCAAGAACGTACAAATTAGCAAAGCCAGATGACAGTATCTTGAATAAACTATGGAATGCTAAGATGCTGAAAAAATAATACCTCTTAGATGAGTCTCTCTACATGATGCTTCACTTGTAATATATTCAAACACTGTATCTATAATAAAATTATTGTGTTTCAATTGCAAGTAAAAAAGTATTATACAGCATCTCTTTGAAGTCTCTCTCTAACCCGCATCAGGTCGTATAAGCCTCTGTACCATGTCAGGCAAACTGAGAGCCTAAAATCTGACATGGGACTGGGCATCCTAAACCCTGACCCGCATCCACCTTTACTCCTAGTGTTATGGTTAGCTTTTAAGCCCTAAAATTCTCTAACACTAGTCTGAGTCTTTGACTTGCGTTAGATCGTATAAGATCCCATACCATATCAGACAGACTGAGAGCCTAAGACCTGACACAAAGCCGGGCATCCTAAGCCCTGAACCACGTTCACTTTTACTTCTAGTGTTATGATTGGCTTTTAAGCTCTAAAATGTCCTAACACTAGTTTGAGTCTTTGACCTGTGTCAGCCCTATAAGTCCCCACATCGGATCAGGCAGACTGAGAGTCTAAGACCTGATACAGGGTCGAGCATCCTAAGCTTGATCCACACTCATTTTTACTCCTAGTATTACAGTTGGCTTTTAAGCCCTAAAATCCCTTGACACTAGTATGAGTCTCTGACCCCCATCAGATCGTATAAGCCCCTGTACCGTGTTAGGCAGATTGAGAGTCTAAGATCTGGCACAGGGTTAGGCATCCTAAGTCTTGACCCGCATCCACCTTTACTCTTAGTATTAGGTTGGCTTTTAAGCCCTAAAATCCCCTAACACTAATTGAGCCCCAAGGATGATACTAGTCAGGAACCTTTTTCTGACATCTCTCCCAGTTAGATTCTGAGAGTGCCTAATCTTCCCTAAACTACCAACTGCATCCTGACTGTCCTACCGACTTAGAGTATTTTATTTCACAAATACTTAGTCCAAAGGGAATTCGTGCATGGCCAGAATTAAAGCAAACAAGTGAGAATGGAATAAAATTTTTGTTTATTGATTATGAGTATACAAGTACAAAAAGTGTCGGTATGATTAATTACAAAAGATTGTATAGTTATAACAACAAAGACTAGGCCAACAAGTATTGGAGGACTGATCAAGGGTACTTTAGGGAGAGGTCTTCTTCTTCTTCATCGGAGGAGATTTCCATGAGATCTGACTCCTCTTGGGGGACAAAGGGGGGATATTGGTCGTCTCTCGTTTGCTCTTGATGACCTTATGCCCCAAATACCTCAGAAGAAGGTTCTTCAATTGATCGACCCTGATCACTCCTTCCCTCTTCCTCATTAACAGTCGGGTCGACATTTTGCTATATGATCTCAGGTGGGACATCTGAAGCATGTGAACTTGAAGCCCCTGGAGCTTCCCGACCTAGTTGGTTGAACAACCATCCAAGGTCTAAGTCCAGGTATTCTTGAAAAAAGAGACGACTTGTCAGGTCAAGGCTATCATCAACCCCCTGGACATACTAAGATTCTAACTGTGTCAAAACCTCTTCCTTCTTCTTTTTCAGCGCTTCCAGGGACCCCTGCGCCTCTTTAAACTCCTTCTCTAAAGAGTTGCTCTCCTCTGACAGCGTATTACACACATCGGTGCTAGAGATCAACTACTCCTTTAGGGGTTCCTCATCTTACTTAAGTGACCTATAGAGGTCAGTCAACTGGTTATGCTTGCCTATGAGGTTCCTCCTTTCCCCTTCAAGGTGGTCATTATCTATTAACAGCACTTGGCCTAGGGTCTCGGTAAACGAGAGCTTGGAAGTCAGGCTTTGCCTTTCGTTAGCCCACTGAGACTTTTCACCCTCTAGAGCAAAGACCCTGGCCTCTAATTCTGCCTTCTCTTGATTCGCCTCCTGTCAAATAGCATTCAGTTTTTTTTTGGCCCGTTTCTCAAGTTTGTTGATCGCCCACTCCCAAACTTTTATTATATTCTGGAAGTCCGTTATAAAGAGATTCAACAGGAATGCAATCTGCATAAGGAGAACCAGATAAGTTAATATCTTGGGTAGGAAATAGAACGATCCCTATCAGATACAAAAGATCAAGGCCTAAAGACTTACTTTGTGAGCATACATGCTCAGACTACCCAGGGCCTGTAATAGGGATACGTCTGACATAGATTCGACCTTCCGAGGAGAGATCACCTCTCTCGCCCCATTTATCAAATGAAAGAGGTAGCCAAAATCCTTCCTTTTAGCTTTCACAAGATCCTCCCATTGGAGCCTATCCTGCTTAGCGTCCCCATCTTTTGAAGAGGGTATGTCATCTGCATTCTTGTCAGTCGAGTCAATATTTTTCTGACCCCAACTTTTGTTATTATTTATACTAGTTTTTAGGGCCTGATCTCGGTTCCCCGCTCTTTCTCAGCCAGGCTGACACCCCTGTCTCTGCCCAAAGGTTTTTTGCTTCCTCGATCCCGTTGTCAAGGAGACTGAAGCATACTCCTCTCGGCTGGGGACCCTCGCTTGCATACTCATTGGTAGGGAGGAGGATAAAGACGATCGATTTTCTTTTTCGTCCTCCTCTTAGCCTAGTCATCGACCATAGGCCTTTTGCCTTTATCTTTAGTCTGAGGAGTATTACGCCCCCGCCCCCCGTAGACGCCTCTCTTCCTCCTTATTTTTCTCCCTGATCAGTATGCCCTTCTCCTTTGGGTGCTCGATTTTCTTTCCTCCTTTCTCGGGAGCCTTTTGGGATCCCCCTTTACGGGCCCCTTTTTTTTGTCTCCAAAAGGTTTAGTCTGGGCATCGGTGGCCCGAGCTACTTTGGATCTCCCTTTAAAAAGTAACCCCTTCAGGATGTCGGCCACCCTTTGGGACCTTTTGATTCCAACAGCTGTAAGAGATCCAAGATCCTAGTTAAAAATAACTTCTCAGGAATTTGTTAAAGCTGATTAGGAGAAAGGGTTACCTTCACTCATAACGACCCTAGCTTTTGAAAGCTCACTCCTTGTTGCGCGGTCTGAGACACTAGTCGCAAGTTTACCAGACTCTCCCCTCTTAGAAGTTGCCTGACATCCATGGCAACCAGATTCAGCAACAATCCTACAACATTGGTCGGGATGTTAAGTTAGTCTCTTACCACGTCTATATCAAAAGACTAGTCAGTAATCAGTATTTTTGAAGTAATTTATTCAACAAAGTGACTAGATATTTGAGATGATACCTGTTTCGTCGAAGATGGAAAGGATCAGGCCCTCAAGCAATCCAGTCCAATCCCCACTGGTAATGAACCAACGGTCCTTCTAGTTCTTGTTAGATGAAAAGTTCCCCTTTATCTTCGTCTAGTACCCCTGATGAACTTGTAAAAAGTATTACTCGGGGTATTGGTGATCTCAATTAGATTATATACTCAAGTATAGGTAGTCTTGTTATAGTATAGTCCGGTGAGTCCAAGTGTCATATCCACAGGGAGTGTTTTTTCCAAGAG
>JAVXUL010048775.1:0-10691 GCA_035590515.1 Trichilia minutiflora
AGTTTCTACCACAAACAAGGGGCCCTCCCGGCCACCACACAACATCATTTCTCCGCCTCCACATAAACATAAATCGTCTCTATCTTCCTAGAACATTAAAACATAAATTCTTCATAAAAGTCTCGGTATCAGCATTTATTAAACGTACATATATAAAGGCATTAGAAATCATGTTAAGCAAGGAAAACATAAAAGAATCCACTCACTCGTTAGGGAGGGTACGCACTCCCTAAAGTTCCTCGCTCAGGTCGCGTTCCTGCTCCTCGCTATCTGAGCCTACACACAGATATCGAAACTCCATCAATTCACATTCTAACTTACACACGAGACTCGAATGCGAGGAATGCATGCAACCCGCATACCCAAAATCGATTCACTCCCAAAATCGATTAAAACTTCTCTTTACTCAATTAAATCTCTCATTCTCGACACCAACAACCCACATTACAATTAGGATTACGCATTTCGGCTCGATTTCACAGTTTTGACACATGGACCCCACATGCCCGTCAAAACAGTAACTCTAGTTACTGTTCACGTTCACCCATTTTCTTAGAAATCGCACCACTAGCTTTCTACGACTTCCCCGAGTCCATTATAACCCAAAGAACATTCTAAAACTAACCGAAATGCGATAAATCTACGAAAAAGCATACGAAACTAACTACGAATCAAAAGGCGTAAAACATGAAAAAGAATACGCAGACGGGTTAGAAACGGAGCTACGAACCTCGTGGTGTGGTCGGTTTCCTCTAATTTGGCCCAGAAAATCGAAAGCCCCAAATTGGACTTCAAAACCCTAGCTTCTCCCTCTCAAATCCGGCGCTTCTAGCAGCAAATCGAAGCCACCAACGCGTTAGGAACGTCGAATGCAGCACGATGGCGAAGAGAAATCGAAGAAAGGAGCAAAAACGAAAAATGTGTGTGAGGGAAGTAGAGAACGAACGGGAGAGGGAAAAAGGAAAGAAAGAAAGAAGAAAAGAATGAGGAGGAGGGATCAAACCCTCTTTTTATAAAGGTGGGGGCAAAATTACCATTTTGCCCCTGCTTATTTAAGAAAAGAAGCTTCCAGACAGGGGTATTTCAGACTTTTTGCACGATTCGATCGACCGAATTCTACCCTTCGTTCGACCGAACGACGCTTTCAGTCGACCGAAGGTTCGCGAGCTCTCTGAAAATCGGGTGTACTTGATTCGGTCGACCGAACCAAGCATTCGTTCGATCGAACACCACCATTCGTTCGATCGAATGCCTTCCACCTTGAGTTTCTCTTGTGCTCAAGTTCCCGATCTATTCTCGGCATTCCATTCTCAGTCCTTAATCATCCTAACTCTTCTAAAATCTCAATTCAACCCCTGAAATATTAAAATTCTTATATAACTCTGGCGCACATTATTAAAAAGACGAAAATACCCTTATTCAAAAACACGGGATGTTACAGATATCTTTAACCAATGTAAAATACATTTATTTCAAATATAAATTCTCATATAAAAAATATATCAAAATATTTTTCATAGAAGTAAATCATCATATTTTATAAAACATACAAACATATTAACTTCTTGATTTTATTTACAATCCAAACAAAATAGCATACATTAAATATTTAAAAAGATCCTAATTGACTCAAAAATCCTAAATATGAGTTGAGAAAGGAAATTTTACCTAAATAATATGAAATCTTGATAATGTTACCACCCTTTGAGCACTTGAATCGCACTCACTAACTTGAAACTGTAAAATAAGAGGGTGAGTATACAAAGTATACACTATAAGTAAACCATTACACACATATATAAATATCAAATTTAGCATTTTAGCTAAAAATTATTTGAAACAAAACTACATATGTAGAACATTAAAACTATTTTTATTAATTTGAAAATATGCCATATAAGTGAAGAAAACATTAGGTTGACCCTCTTTGTCAATGATTATTTTGGCTTGAGCAATTTTGATATCTTTAGTGACTTTTTCATATAAAAATCAATGATTATTTAATCTAAAATATTCTCTATTAAGAAAATAATAATAATTATTGGTGCAAGAATTATTTGTAAATCCTTCTCATAGTCAATTAGTTATGACTCAGCTAGTAAGGTGTGAGGGTGACGTGGTTGCTATCGGGAGATAAGTCTTTCACCAAAAAATCGTCGGATATTTGGTCGTTTTTTACGAAGTTTCATCTCCTAAGTCTATAAAAATAATAACACATTTGGAGTCACGCCAGGTGGGTGTCCTGACATAACAAATTTAATGTCTAAATCAGATTTGATGAGAAAATAAGTGGTAGCTTCCAGTAAATCAACCGGAGTGAAATATAAGAAGAAAAAGAAGATTTTACCCATAGTTAAATAGAGGAAAATGGCAAGAGGGTTATGTTGAAAGTTAAAATATCAATTTCTGGAATTAAGATTTGAAAGCCATGAATCTGAAGAGGGAGTTCCAGCCCCTTCCTTGATGGAAAATCCCTCTTTATATAGTGCCCTAGTGATATGACTAGGCATCGGAGAATGAGAATGATAGGACTTTGACGACTTTGGACAGGGTGCAACTGCCTTCCATTAATGTTATAGCTAACATTCCTGTCACTTCTAGGTCTGCTGCTGTCACCTTGTCTGGAGATGGGTGATGAATGGGACAGGCGGCCCCTAGAACGGGGTGTTACAAGGCCTGTCATATTAGTGGTTATTCCTATTTTTGATTATAAGGGCGTGTGGTCAGGGGTTCTCTAACTGAAGGTTGCATCTGTGTTGGTGAAGATGAGACACCCTGAGTCCGTGGGGCTAATTCTGAGGACTGTCTTGTGTTCCTGAGAAATCGAGTCCCTAAGACTTGAGGCGTGTTCGCCTGAGAAGGTGACTTCTTGGGCCCTAATGCATGGTTTCTCTAGAGGCTATCTTTCGGGGACCCGAGATGAAGTTTTCTGAGAGCTGGCCCTAGGAACCTAAGGCGGGATTCCCTGGATTCCGAAGGAGTGAAATGCCTGGGATGAGAATGTCACATCCTTTGCTGATGAGGTTTCACGTATCACCTGCATATTTACCTTAACAGATAGTCCCCCAGTTTCTGGTGTAAGACTTGCAAAGTATTGCACTAGAAACTCCTGTCTTATCTGGTCTGATTTTCAAGGGAGAGACTTCTTGAAACCTGAGATGCCTTCAATTGTGAAGGAGACACCAGCTGAGGCATTGAGAATGTTTGAGACGTCATCTTGCTACTGAAAACTCTAATTGATGGAGTCGTTAAATGCTTCTTCTCTCGAGGTCCTTAACTTGTCCTCATTAAATGTTGTACGTCAGGGGTCGTGTTACACAGTTGTTGCTAACCTTGCGACGCTTTGTACTTTGAGAGGATTTGAATGTTTGACTGTGAATAGGCTATGTGTCAGAACCCTGATGGTCGGTACTCAAAAGTTTCTGGGGGCACAGAGGCAATGAAGGGGTATGGACACGTGGCCTTCCCCCGTCCCTTCAGATCGACGACGTTGATGGATCTTTCCCCTGTATAAATATCCCCGTTTCTTCAGCTGTCATTTTCACACCTCTGACTTCTTCCTGCTTCTTTTTCTTCACTTCGGTGCTTTCTCTTTCGCTATCCTCTGCTTTTCGATTTTATTTCTGCTTTTTCTTCTCTGTGCCTCTCTTGCTTTTAATGTGTTTTTGTGCTTTTCAGGTGTTTGTATTTTGTAAAGGATGGCCAACAAAAGAGATTCGAGAGATGCTGCTCGCTGGGAGGAGGCTTCTTATACTGTTACCCCCATTCAGGAAAGACGGGAAGATGAAAGAAACACCACGAGGTAAACACGAGTTAGGGGACCAAACGAAGTAGATTGGTTCCCCTCTACTATTATCGGGGTGGATCTGACCACCTATAAATGAATATTCGACATCCCCAGGAATTTGAGGATCAGAGTTTCCCGAGCCGAAGAAACTCCAAGCACTTTGGGGCCAGAGGAGGTCGCCATCAATGAAGAACATCTATTACTGAGGGAGAGGCTCCCCCTCCAATGTTACTTTACCGAGATGTTTGAAGCCTTTGGGATTCCCCCTTACCAGTTTACCTTGAATAGTTGGAGGGTTCTGGGGGGTTTATACATTTTGAAGGCTGAGGCGGGTTCTCGCCCCCTACTCCGGACAAGTTTTTGTATCATTATACCCTCAAGAAGAATACCAATCTGTATCCGAGGTGGTATTACCTATAAATCTGCCACGGTATCAATCTAAGTTGAGAGAGACTCCTTGCTGCAATAAAGATTAGAAGGACCGCTAGTTCATAGTCGACGAGAACTAGGTTGAAACCCCCCGGGGTCATATTCCCACCATCTTTCAGGAATCGGGTAAGACATATTATGATTATGTGAATAATTTCACCCTTGAGATCCCTTCGACTGATCATTGTTCATACAAATACTAGACAGGATCAGCTGGTCATCCCAGCGGACGTTGCCAATTTATGGGACTCCCTGCCTATGGAGGATGTCAGACACCTCTTGAGCACGGACTCACTGGTAAGGTCCGGGCTGGTGTCGAAGGCCGTAACCAAAAGCGAACTAACAAAAGCAAAGGCTCATTTGAACAAAGGTAAGTGTATTCCGAACCACTTGCGAAATTTATATTTAGACTGTATTTTCCTGACCAGCCTTCTATACGTTTACACAGCGACAGGGACAGGAGGGACCCTGGCTAACAGGAAGCATAGGTCAGCTGATGTTTTGAAGGGGCTGCTCTCTAAAGGGAGATCAAAGCCCTTACCTTCAACCCGACTGCTCCCCAACCCAAGGTCCTAAGAGAAAAAGGACATGGGCCTAAAAAGGGGGGACAAAAAAAGACCCTTGAGAAGGGGGGGTGAGAAAATGGTGCACCCCAAAGAGAAAGGCTTCTCTTCTAAGGAGTGCCTAGGGAGAAAGTAAAGAAGCGTCCTCCGAAGGACGACTCAATTCAGGCAAAGGATAAGAGAAAGATACCCCTGGACGAGGGCGTAAATGAGGCGAGAAAGAAATGGAGAGTAGACATCCCGCCTCACCCAATTAACCTCCAGTCAAAGGGGGGCCCAATCTGCGAGGGAGGCATATCGACCACCCGGGGCCTTGGACAAGAAACACAAGCTCTCACGGGTCAGGACCAACAACGACAACCTGACTTCGAAAGGGTTGTAGATGACAAGAGATCAGTCTCAGAGGTGAATGAAGACCCGAGATGGGGACAAAAGAATCCCCCCCTTTTGAGATCGATGATCCCTTTCTCTGGGATTCAAAGACAGTGGAAGATCTTGATGTAGTTATTATGGAAGATCTCCCTGAGGAGAAGAGGGAGGCTTTCGGACATCTTCTACTGCTTATGAATTCTGTCCGAGAGGCAGTTTTCCCTGGAAAAAGCAAGAAGGTGGGAAACTTATCTCCCGATGGAGCACTTGATTACATGAGCCTTCATGCTTATCGGGTACATTATCCTCACTCTGAAATCAGGTAATATTTGACGAATACTTGAGCAGATGATTGATTGGTCTTTTATTTTACTGATGCAGAGTGCCTTCATCTTGGATATGTTTATAAAAAACCTTTAAGAACACCATAACTATCCGACAAAGAGCCCGTGATATAGTGAAGAAGCTGAAAAAAAGGGTCTAGGAGGCAATCTTGACCACTAGGGAGAGTGCGATCAAAGAACGGGAGGAGTTGATGACCAGGATTTTTGGCCTTAAAGGGGAGAAGTCTTAGTTAATTTGGGAGAAATCCCAATGGACCGAGGAGGAGAAATCCACCATGGAGAGGCTATCAATGGCTGAGACCCGGGTTCAGGCATTGGAAACAAAAAAGAAAAATATTGAGAGGGCTAGGCGGCGAGCCCAGGGTCAATACAACAAGTTGAATGATCTATACCGGGCCTTGAAAGACGAAAACGATTGATTGAAGGAGCACCATTCCACGCTCCTCTCGCGTTATAAGGGGTCCAAAGAAAAGATGAATACCCTTCGAAAAGTGTACAGGTCTATGAAGAAGGAGAATAGGCTCTTGATGAGCAGTCTCAAAAGTTGTGGGCTGTACCTGCTCAACTTGAGGCTCGGTATGACTGAAGAGTTGATGAGGGTGTAGATCTGACTAGTCGCTTGTTCTTTAAGGAGTACCCAGACCTGGACTTGTGCTGACTATTTAACCAATTGGATCGCGATATCCTTGGGACATCTGGGACACCGACTGCAGAAGAGCTCCCTAAGATTTCGTCATAGGAAACAATCGTGGCTGCTAATGAAGGAGGGCCAACGGATGAAGATCGCCTTGCCCCTACAATCGAAGGCCTTTCAAAGGCAGTCATTAGAGATACTAAGCCGCAATCTCCTCAGGTGCCAGTAGATGAATCAACAGAGGCCCCCCCTTCCCAGGAAAAAATAGAAGAAGATGCCCCTATCCCTACCCAAAACCAAATAAGTAGAGACGTCCCTACCACACCCCGAGTCGAAGACCAGGTGATGGAGCTTTTTGAGTGACGAAGAGGGACTCTCCAATATACTCATTAGGACTTAGAAAATTTTCTGTAGATTTTTATAAAGCTTTGACCCTATATTAATTCTTTTATGTATACAATGTAACATCCCGATTCGATGAGGGCAAAAAGTGTCATCGAAGTCGAGGGAGCATGAGTAAGGAGCGGCTTCTGGTAGGCTTCTAAAATGGCAGAGATGAACCAAATCCCACATCAAAATGGGAGAGAAAGTTATTGGGCTATATATGTAGAGTTGGAACCAACTTATCAACAAGGTTTTTTGGGATAGGTGGTAGTTTCTTTCCAAGAACTACGCAGTTAAGCGTATTTGGACAAGAACAGTACTAAGATGGGTGACCTCTTGGAAAGTTTTCAGGATAACCCATTATTAAGAACAAAATCGTGAGGCCCCAAGGGTTGGGCCAAAATGAACAATATTGCTGACAGTCTTGGATCAGGTGTTACAATTAGTAAGAGAGTTAACTCTCCTCTAGTACGATGGTGGTGATTTGGGGATGAACTAGGCAGAAGCTGGTGGGCTTTTAACATCCCGGTCTGATGAGGGCAGGAAGTGGCATCAAGGCCGAGGGAGCCTGAGCAAGGAGTGACTTTTGACAGGCTTCTAAGATGACAGAGATGAATCGAATCCCACATCTGAATAGGAGAGAAAGTTACCGGGCTATATATATAAAGTTGAAAACAAGTTGTCAACAAGGCCTTTTAGGATGGGTGGTAGTTTCTTTCTAAGAACTACGCAGTTAAGCATACTTTGACGAGAGCAATACCAAGATGGGTGACCTCTTAGAAAGTCCTCAAGATAACCCATTACCAAGAACAAAACCGTGAGGTCCTAAAGGTTGGGTTAAAGCGGACAATATTATTGACAGTCTTGGACCAGGTGTTACATACAATCATATACAGAACGAATGTAAATTCTCCTGAGCAATAATAGCCGAACTTTTTCTCATTCTGTTTCTTTGCGAGTCTTTCCCCTTTTTCAACCAATTTATGTTTTAAGTAAAGAACCCAACTTTTAACTTGAAAATAAATTAGCTGAATGTACTTACTAACCATATTAGGGGAAGGGCTATGGACTAATCGGGGTCAGGAGTCCACCTAGGTGCGAACTTCATACTTGACTTCACCCCAAATTTAGAGAACAAACTGACCGGGGTCGAGGGTCTTCACAGGTCTTCAAGTTTTGAGGCCAAATTCTATCAGGGTTTATCACGTCTCACTCGATCAGGTCTTAATCATTAAGGATGCCTGATACAATTAAGGGCTTATGACACCTAAGATGAATAAGGTTTCTGAAAATGGCTAAGCGTTAAGGGATTTTAGGGCTCATGGCCAACCTTAACCTTAGAAGGATTTGGCTCGGCTAGGGTTTACCACGCCTTAACACGAATTAGGTCTTAGACATTAAGGATGCCTGATCCGGGCTTAAGGGCTTATGACACCTGGGACGGATAAGATTTTTAGAGAACCTGGTGCGGCCAGGGTTTACCACGCCTTAACACAAATTAGGCTTTAGACGCTAAGGATGCCTGATTCGGGTTTAAGGGTTTATGACACTTGATACGGACAGGATCTTTAGAAATGACTAAGTATTAAGTGATTTTAGGGCTTACGGCTAACCTTAACCTTATAAGGACTTGACCCGACTAGGGTTTACCACACCTTAACACGAATCAGGTCTTAGACACTAAGGATGCCTGATCTGGGCTTAAGGGCTTATGAAACCTTAGACGTACAGGATTTTTAAAAATGACTAAGTGTTAAGGGATTTTAGGGCCTACGGCCAACTTTAACCTTAGAAAAACTTAGCTCGATCAGGGTTTATCACGCCTTAACACGAATTAGGTCTTAGATACTAAGGATGCCTGATCCGGGGTTAAGGACTTAGGCACCTAGGACGAACAAGATTTTTAGAAATGACTAAGTGTCAAAGGATCTTAGGGCCTACAATCCTTAACCTTAGAAGGACCTGGTCCGGACAGGGTTTACCATACCTTAACACAAATCAGTTTTAGACCCTAAGGATGTTTGATCCAGGCTTAAGGACTTATGGCACCTGGGACGGACAAAATTTTTAGAAATGACTAAGTGTTAAGGGGTTTTAAGGCCTACGGCCAACCTTAACCTTAGAAGGACCTGGCCCGACCAAGGTTTACCACGCCTTAACACGAATCAGGTCTTAGACGCTAAGGATACCTAATCTGGGCTTAAGGGCTTATGGCACTTGGGACGGACAAGATTTTTAGAAATGACTAAGTGTTAAGGAATTTTAGGGCTCACGACCAACCTTAACACTAAGGCAAATATGAGGACAGAAAAATTCTAAGAGTTGCTAAAAGAAGTCTCAAACATTTTATTCTCTATTTATAAGAAAGAATTGTACAAAAAATGTTACGTGATTATAAATTGGCCAACTTGAATGGGAGTTCCCTCAAGGGTAATATTTCTTTGGTATCTCCGCGTGTCAGGTTTTACTCAGGATGCTGTCATCGGGTCGGGCCAGTTTATATGTTCATGGCCTGTCCACTAGTAGAGGCTACGGGTTATACCTCCAATCCCATTTCTTTTATTGATTCTGGGGGTAGGATCTTTGGTATGGTCAGGGGAAGCTTTCAAGGGTCTTTCACGGATGTAATAAGCTTGTTTTGAGGAGGTGGTGAAACACAACCTCACTTTCCTTTGATTAGCCCTTATGATGCCAATCCCTTCCCCCGTTCTAAACTTCAACTTCAGATAATGGATACTTTCTACTGCTATAGTGTTTCTGAGGAAGGGTCTTCCCAGGATGATAGAATAGGAGATTTTTAAATCGACTACTTAGAAACATACCATGACGGTCTTTTGATAAGGCCTTTTCCCCATTATTACTAGTAACTGAATTGACCCCATGGGGGTGATGCAGGAATCTTCGAATCTATGTAAAGTAGAAATAGGTGGGGCCAATTCTAAATCTTTAATGCCTAGGACACCCAGCATATCCTTAAAGATTATATCGACTGAACTGTCTGCATCGACCAGGATCCTACTAACCTGTTTGGAAATAATCTTCATTGCCACTACTAAGGCATCGTCATGAGGATAATGGACTCCTACTTCTTCTTCATCAGTGAGCATAATGGGGATGGTGGCGATCCTCGGCCTCTTGTCTGTCTACACATTCATCAAGTGAACATCTGTGGGGTGACTAGGCAGTGGGTATCGTGCATAATTCCTGTGAGAGTTGTTTGATAATCTTGCCAGGGTAGGACCCTTTGAGATAATCATGACTCTCGGGTCTGACTCTAGGTAATTTTTGTCATCCTGATGTTGTCTATCTATAGGGAGGACATACTGAGAATCAATATAATTTGCGAGATAATTATTTTTGACTAGTACTTTAATATGATTCCATATGTCCCTGTATTGATCAGTGGTGTGGCCGTCCTTTTTATGAAATTTACAGAATCGACCTTTATTCTTTTTGGACATCTTTACTTTCATGGTTTGGGGATGTGGTGCCAAAAGCCCTTGGCTTTTTACGTACTCGTATATCTCAGACAAAGGAACTTTTAGTGGAGTAAATCTTTGGGTAGCCATCTCTTCCACTTTCCTGGGAGAGTTTTTACTCAGGGGTTGTTTTGTTGGCCTATCATCCCTGGGATACTGTGATAAAATTTTTTTCTGACCCCGATCTCCCTTGTCGTATCTGGGATTCCTATAGTGAGCTTCATTTTTCTTCTGCCACGTATCCTGAGGGTGTTCCCTCCTGGCTGGGGCCGCTCAGGCTTCTTCCTGCAATCTTAAGAGCTTCTCTCATTTGATCTCAATTTCATCGAGTAGTTCTATCCGAGCTGCTTCATATGTATCCACTATACGTTGATGAATAGCATACCAAGCCTTTTCCAATCATAGGCATTTCTTCAATCCTTCTAGAGCTAAAGGGTGATGATAGGCCCCTAACTCCATTACTTCCTTATGGTACCTTCGCATGAAGCTTTTCAAGGTTTTTCTAGCTCCTTGGCGTATTGATAGTAGGGTGCTCAAGTTTCAATTGGTGGTCACTGTCCCTTTGAATTTATTCTCAAAGAAGGTCATCAGTTGGTCGAAGTTGCTGATGTTGGATGACGGTTCAGTTTTATCTATAATAGGTGTAAGTTTGTCATCCCCTTCCTTACTCGTAGAGATTGATTCCTCTTTCTCACACGTATC
>JAVXUL010048786.1:0-10690 GCA_035590515.1 Trichilia minutiflora
GATACGACACTTGGACTCACCGGACTATACTATAACAAGACTACCTATACTTGGGTACATAATGTAATTGAGATCAGTAGTTTCAATTTGAAAAGGACTCAAGTGAGAATTGCCATTTTGGCAGGTTCGATCGACTGAATAGCCTAGGTCGTTCGATCGATAATTTAGGGACTCCTTTGAAAATTTTCAACGTTTAGTTCATTCAATCGAATGGGGGAATTCATTCGATCGAACAGGTCATTCGTTTAATCGAAGCATTTGTTCATTTGACTCAATTGGATCTCATTCGATCGACAAAATAGTAATTCTCTGACTTTGGTAGACGTCGAAGGATTCATTCGAACGAATCGTAATTCATTTGATCGAAGGGGATAATTCATTCGAACGAATTCCAATTCATTCAACCGAATCGACGTGAAATAATGAAAATTACCCTCTTTTAGAAGTTTCCCCTTAAGAAAACTTAAGGGCAAAATGATAATTTTGCCATTTTTCTCTATATAGGGGGTCAAGAGTTAGAGTTTTCACTTTTTCCCTTCTTTTCTTCCTTTCTTCTCCTCCCTTTCCCTCACGTACGACCTCTCTCTATCTTCTTCAACTTCCACCCAGATTTTGCCAGATTTTTGGTTTCTCTTTGCCTGTCAACCCCACTCCACGCGTTTAACACTCTGGGAGCGTCAATTTGATGGTACAAGCGTGGAGAACAAAAGAGGGAGTTAGGGTTTCAAAGGGAAAAATTGGGGCTTTCTAGTTTCAGGGCGAAATCAGAGTAAATCGACTATACCGCAAGGGTCATAGCTTCGTTTCTTACATGTCTATATATTCATTTTCATATTTTATCAACTTTGATTCGTATGAGTTTTACTGTTTATCCAAGTCAATTTCAATAGTTTCGACATATATTTTGTAGTCTTTACATACTAGTTAGAGTATAGGATAGCTCGGTAAGTCGTTAAGAAGCCATAGAAGTAGTTTGAAGAAAATAGGTAGGCATAAACAGTAATCAGAGTTACTGTTCTAATGGGTGTGTAGGGTCCACTTGTCAGAACCATAAAAATGAGTCATATCGAGTTAGTTTAATCACAATGTAGGTCTATAGTAGTGAAATATCGACGATTATACAAATGACGAGAGGTTTGGGCGAATTCACGTATCGTTCAATTCTAGGAACCCGGAGTAGCATGCATTTGATGCATACAAGTCATGTTCATATCTTAGAAATGTATGTTAATCTAGTTTTAGGTAAATGTGATTAGGCGACAGAGTGCGAGTAAGAAACCAGCGTACTGAGTTGAGAAACGAGGGAAACTAAGGAGTGTATACTCTCCCTAAATAGTGAGTGGACATTTTATGTTTTCTTGTTTTAAAAATAACTTTTAATTTATTATATAAATTTTTTGGATATACGCTATTCTTTTATGTACTTTGTTCTGTTTTGTGTATACGTGTTTTATATGAGGAATGGTCAATGGCCAAGTATGAAATGTTTTATGCTCTGATGATGATGTATAATGATTAGTTGGCCATTAGACCAACTTTTATATTTGTATATAGAATGATATGGCCGATGAGCCAAATTTTATATATATTGGTGATGACAGCCTTGTGGCCGGGATAGCTCACTATAGTTACAGGGTAGGTAGCCTAGGGTCGGCCTAATTGAGAGGTCGCCTAGGCGAGTAGAGACTTCACAAGTAGGGGTGATGTATGGTGATATATTATTATTGTGGAGTTGGGCTTCGACCACCTATGAGTCTTATCGAATTAGTCACGTATGTCATCCTGTGATTAATCCGAGGTGAACGTCAGTGGTGAGCTTATTTTTATAAAATTAAACTATGCATGTTTTATTCTTTGCATTAAAATCTATTTTATAAAATTTTATGTTTTATCTACATATAAAACCCACTAAAGGTCTCGGGATTCCCTAAGTCAGGAAGATCTCCAAGAAAGGCAGCCAACCCAATAATTTTTGTTATATGATTTGAGTGCTTGAACTGGATTAACTATTTATTTCTCTTTACTATATCTATTGTGAATTGTCCAGAATCTGCTTTCTAATTATAGATTAAATTTTGTTTATTTATTTATGTTGATTTTTGGTTCACTCACGGAGTATACTTCCATATACTTATCCTTCCTCACCCTTTAGTTTCAGGTTCGCTTAGGTCGACGGCTAGCAGCGGTGGTGGCACTTTGGAGATTGAGAAGTACAGGTATATTCTTGTAATTGACTCACTTAAGGTAATCTAGTCCACTGTAACCGTTTTACAATTTAGACTCATATTTTTATTTATGTATTGGGAATGAATATGTAAACTAATTTGATATTGTTTTTATCTTATCTGAGATTTATTACTTTTATATATTTTTTTATGTTTGGTTTGTGAGAAGAGAATTGAAATGTTCCTTATATAAGTATTTGTGGCTCTTTGACATATTTTAAAGTTTGGGTGGATTTGAATGGTTTGACTTTGGAAGTGTTTTATTGAAAATATTGGAAATACTTCAGATTTGTCTATGATTTCAGCCTTACAGGTTCTTAGTAAGCATTTTGGACTTAAGGAATGCTTATTGGGAATCTGTGATGGTTGTCACGTGTGAGACCCATGAGTTAAGGCGTGACATAAACCAAAAAAATTAGTGGTTTAGATCGGTTTGAAAAATTTATGAATCGACTTCCGAATTGATATTTTTTAAATCACTGTTCGCGGTTTAGATTATGAATTAAATCAATTCCAAACCGTGAAACTGTAAGTCAAACTGTTTAATATTATCTTATAAAAGTTTTATTATTATTCATTTATAATCATAAATTATATATGATTTGCCTTCATATCTTCTATATAATAATAATTAATAAAGAAAAATTATTCATAAATGGATTAAAATTTTTTTTTAACAAAACTTACTCTTAAATGTTAATGAGAAATTATAGAATTAATAGTAATCGATTATTATATATTTAATTTTATAATATAGTCTAAACCATGAACGAAACCGCTTTAAATCGTACTTTACGGTTTGGTTTGAATTGGTTTGAAATATTTTAATAGATTGGATAGGATTGATTTATTTTCAAACCAAATTATGCGATTAGGTTTGAAATTTTATCTCAAATCGATCCAAACCGCATATACCCATCCTTAAGTTCATACTTATTTTTAAAAAATGTTCAGTTATTATTTAAAAGACAAGACTCAATTGTATGTTATGCCTTTCATGTGTCAAACCACTCTATTGCTAACTAATGACTTTGATATTTCTATCCAAAATAGTACTTAGAAATGCATTTTAGCTAGTTCTTTTAAGGTCTTCTAAAGTCATGTTATTTAGTTTTAACCTAGAATTAACCCTTTCAAAAGTCAAATTCTAAGTTCATTATCAACTAGTTCTTGGCCAAATGAACTAGAGGCAGGAAACATTAAATAACATAAATAAATAATAACTCAGAAATATTCGATAAATATGGCATTCATTCATAGCATCCACATATTTACATCAATTTGAAATTAAAAAAAAATTAATGCACTAAATTAATATACACATTAAATTAATTTATTAAATACATATTAAATTAATTAAAAAATAAATTTATATAATTATCTACTTAATTAAATAATATTCATTGTAATTATATGAATTTAATTTAATGTATTCAAATAATTAGATTAAAAATAAATTTTATATAAATGAACACAAAATGTTTTATATTTTATAATAATTAACAGAATCTTCCTATTCTTTTGGGAAAAGCAAAGTATATGGCCAATAATTTAATTAATTAATTAAGATTATTTCTTTAAATATTCCCCGCTGGTTTAATCGGTATCATTAATTATATTATATGTATTTCTATTTTTATTCTTGTCTTTCTATTTAAAATATAGAATGTGGTCAGTGCCTAAGTCAACTTGAATTGACCAAATAAATATTTTGTAATTAAATTACATGTTTTGAAAAAGTATTAATAATTGCCTTTTTTCATATAGAATTTGAAAGGAAAAAGTTAGATTTAATTTTATTTCATGTAATGCAAAGTTTTTTTTTTAATTAATTAAATACACAAATTAAGGTAAGATGTGAGTGAAATTTAAATATATAATTAACCGTTTACTTATTCTTAATGTTTAATGGTCTGAAGTTATATATTTTAAATAATTAAAAGTGTTTGTCTTTAGATTTAATTGACTTTTATACAGTGTTTGCTTAAAAAATTTTATTTTATTTTATATAAGACATCAAAAAGAATTTCTTTTATGTTTTCATCAACGAATTGAAGAATTTAAAATTTTTAATATAAATATTATTACTTTTTATTTTTTATTTTATTTTAATTAAAATTTAACAAGGTATCTCACAAATTAATATACATATATATATATATATATATATATATATATATATATATATTTGTGACAAAATTCAAGATTTTATTATTTTATATAACATTTAAAATTATAAAGAAATAAAAGCAAAAATATTATTTCTTAGATTTTTTTATTAAAAAACAATTTAATATTGACAAAAAGTAAACAAATTATTTAGATTCAAATATTTAGACATTTTTGAAATTAAAATTTTTTAGATATTCAATATAAAAATAAAACTACCTTAAAATTGAACATGATAAACCTTGTGCTGAACATGATAGAAACATAAAATTTTAATGGACATGAAAAATTATAATTATAGAAAACTTTAAGAAAAGGAAACTTATTTTATGCATAAATCTATACTCAAATAGTATTATTTGTTGTTATGAGATTTATTTATTTATTTAATGGTTTTACACTTATCCAAAATTACTTTATGAGTTTGCTTTTGAGTCCTTTCCCATGTCTTATAAAAGTAGATTTTTTAATATATTATGTGAGAATAGTGTTAGGGTATCTCTCTGGTCATTTCTTATCGACCCCATGATTACTCCTAGCATTTAAGGTATAGAGTCAACTTTTACGCAAGGAATAGATCCTAACGGCAATTCAAGATTCTTGATGCTAAGAAAGTCATCTTTATCCTTACTAGAACAAGTCCCTAATTGAGAATAATACACCGACTCCACTCAGATTCTAATCTAACAATGGGACAATGAAAAAAGGTTATACATAAGCCTCAATATCATTGTAAAATTATCACATCATATTTAAAGTTTAGTGATGCACAAGTTACAAGTTAATATTAGCTCAAATCTATAAACAATGATGATGACGTGACTCATTATCAAACACTAACATGCAACTTCTTTGACAAACACCAGTTCTTCATTCTTCGATGATTACACATGTGAAGACTTAGGGGACATGCTACCAGCTACTATAAGTATCAGCATATATCTACCATGAAAGGAGTTAGACACAGCAGCCACTAACATATTTATCTTGAGTCAATATTTATATGTTTTTTCTCTTTATAGCTGTAGTTTCAATCTTTTTTCCCTTAAATCCTAAGGCTAGCTTGTGAATGTGTGATTCAAAATGCATTCAGTTCTCAAGTAAAAAAATTCAGGAAGGATCAGCAGCTTAAGATGGGATCAGGAAGATGAATTGAAGCTGAAATTGTGAAGCTTGAAGCTGCAGGAGCTGATGCAAGAATCCAGCTGAAAATCTTGAAGTAAGTTGCAGGAGCCTTGGCGGGAATTTGCTGCAAGTTGCTGGTGCAAGTTGAAGTTAGTTAAAGGGAGTGTGTTAACATGTTTTTACTGTCACATAAACTTAGGTGAATGATGCTGAGTTTATATATATGTTGACAGTGATCAAAATGTACACAGACGTGGGATGAAATCTTCTTGGAGAAAATAAAATTCCTTGGTGTTTTCCTCTGAGATTCTTGTGTTCATTTTCTTTGATTAGTCAGTTTTCTGGTGTTCTTCTTCTTTAATTTTTCCTTTAACATTGTTTCATTCATTTTCATTCTTTCTTTCTGTAATTCTTGTATTGGTTTTTGCTGGGAATTGGGGTTATTGTTTTTTGTTCTCGGGTGAGTGAAAACTCAGCAAAGGTTTCCATAGTTATCTGATTTCTTGGTCGAGTTCCAGCAGCAACATAGCTTAAGTATCAGAGTTTATACATTGAAAAGTCAGTATTACTCTTAGTCTCTTTTCTGTGTTTATAACCAGCTAAAAAGCAATTATCATAGAGATTTTATTAACTTGAGGTGAATTCCATCAGCCTTAATAACAACCAAAAGGAGACAAAATCTTTGTGATGCTTAGAAACTTCCTCCCAAAAAAATTTAGACATCAATAGTTGGTGTCGTCTATGTAAAATCAGACAAAAGAATCTTAGTTATCTCTTTAAAAACACTCCATTTATATACTCAACTAGTCAAACATGGTCAGTAACAATCAAAATCACTATTCTTAGAGACTTCTGATGGAGATGGAAGGGAATCCCATTGTTGTCATAAATTCAACCAAAAGATTAAGTCATCTAACAAAAATGATTTGTAAACTAATTCAATTGCCTCTTTGGTGAGTATAGCAACTACAAGAACTGATAAGCAGGAATCCTCTAGCTGGCTGGTGAACTAAAGGAGTATAGAATTAAACACCTAAAAGAGGATTAGTAATGGCAAATCTTAGATTAGATAAACAAAGAGTTAGAGAGAAAAGAAATAGAGTTACGAAAATTGCTCTATGAGAGGTATGGTTACAAATAAATCCTTTGATAATATATATAATCAATAAGTCATGTAACTTACATTAAATTACATAAAAGTATATAAATTCAAGTTTTCTTTAACACTTTAAAGATTTATAAATATATATATTTATAACAATTATACGTATGTATAAGCCTTATATTATCTCAAAAGGTCCTAACTCTCTATGAAGAATAGTTTCTTTGACTTGTACCTTCCTAAATGGATAAGGTTATTGGTGTGACCATGTAGGTTCACCATAGATTAGCCATGAAATGAATCCAGACTCTTCCAAAAATTATCCAAAAGCTCAATGATTATAGTTAACATCTAAAAATATGCCATAATTCCCAAAATAATATAAAAAATGCTTTATCAAATCTTTTTTTTTATTGTACATACCATATGAGTTATGTCCTTCTGTTGTCCAATCTAATTAAGTAAGGGTTTATGAAATATCAAAGTACTAAACTCGATATGTTTATAAATCGTCAAATAATATATTCTGAATTTATCATCACAAACTCTTTCGTACGATATTTAGTATCCTCTAGCTAGGTATTTCTATTTCAAATATTTATCGATATTCATTTAAAAACTTGAATTCAGATGAGGTCAGCAAGGACTCATAATCCAATAGATTGAATTAACAGAGAGTACTAGAATTATACTTAAACGCTTTAAATTCTAATGCAATGATCACCATTCAATTTGTTTAGTTAGACTCAACTTCATTTGAAAGTGTAAGCAGGAGGTAAGCTTACTATTGTACACTCTATGAGTGAATATAAATATATAAAACAAGTATGAAAATATTTGAAGATAACATTTTAACAAAAAGGGTTTGAAAACACGCTTAGCCATCTTTTTGTTGCGATTACTCTAATTAGGAGCAAACCCAGGCCATCAATGATTTCTCTTTTCATACTCAAAATCAATAACAACATCATACAAAAATAGTTCACAAGTAAATGAAATAAAATAATATGCATATTTTTATTTCAAATAACCCAAACCCATCACTGATGTTAGTCTCGAGTAGCACAGAATACTCTACATGTCTATCCTTGATATTTTTATCTAATGGACAACTCTATCACAAATGGGATCATCATCCCTCTTATTTCTATCCCACCAGTACACCTCTCACCTAAGATAACCACTACTTCAATTTGCCCCTAGATTATTAATAATTTTATAGCTATAGTTCTATTCTTCCTGGCCATAGTATCATAAAATAAATCATCATATATATGTTAACATGAAATCACATAAATCATAGGTATCATAAGTCAATAATCATTTAAACAAATCAACAATTGGCCTCCAATTTTTCATATACATGTAAACCATAAAACATGTCATTTATTAATTTATTTGTAAAACGTAAAATATTAAATAAGTATCTATCATTTTAAAACATTCAAAATATTTAAGTTTAAAAATATTTTTAAATGATTTAAAAGAAAACAAAAAAATTCGCTCACGTGTAGGGAGGATGTACACTTCCTTACTAATCTTCACGTCTTAGGAGCTCTTCACTTAGGCTATCAATGCTTAATATTATTATTTTCTATACCTCAATATAATAAATGCAACCTATATGTGAAATGATTATGCCTATTATTCCATTTCCCCTAGCCGAAACCTAGCCCATTGAGACTTTATCAATTATTTGTCCATTTATTATCTTATTTTCATCATCTAAAATCCATTTATTCTAACTAAATCTTCAAGGCATCTATTAATCCATCAAACTCATGTATATATAGTAAACTCTAGGTCTTAAATTTTATTAAATCTCAAATCCATGTTTGATATGGATTAGAATACTTACCTAAGGCTGAACTAAGAACTTAGAAAGTTAAGTTATTAACTGGTTGTTAAAGATCCTAGTTGTCGCAAAACCTTAACTTTTCTTAAGCTTAGATTTAGGTTAAACTAGATAATGTAGGTTAAATATGAGTCAAGGGTTTAGTTTAAATGTGATTCAAGGTAGATATCCCAAGATTAAATGGAGAGATTTACAACAAATGAGAAAGGATATGTCGAGGTTTTAGAGAAAGAATCAAGGAAATTGAGAACGAATGGTAAGAAGAAGGAGGGAAGGTTTCAAAAATAGGTAAAATGGTCATTTTATAGGTTATATATTTTTTTCCTTGTGTCAAAGTTAGGTCGATGCATTTTTTTTTCAAAATGTATCGATACTTTGTCTCCTTATATCGATATTTTTCTTTAAATATCAATAGTTCCTTAAATGTATCTATACTTTACCCAAAATATCGATACTTTCTTTAAAAGTATCGATTTGGTTCAATTGATAATTGTTTTTAACTTTCTGAAACTTATTGGTGTTGCTACTATATTTTCCAGTTTGCATATATCAACACTTTCATAAAAATATCAATATTTTTACCAAAATGTTAATACTTTCATCAAAAGAAAAGAACGATACTTAATTTCTGTATCTAATAAATTTGAAAAATATCTTTTAAATCTAATTACAAATAAAACTAACGTATAATTTTATTCAAATATATATGTTTAAGACTTTAAAATTCAATCTTTATCAAGCTGATTTCTCAAAATAATTACTGCATCTCAATATTAAAAAAATGTCTATTATATAGGTGATATAAAATGATTATATTATCCTTAAATTCAAAAAACAAGGTTTACACTAGAACCAGTGTCCTCAAACACTCCATATAGTCTAGCTATTGACCTACGATGAGACATAAAACACATATGAACTATAGTCTATTTAAGATTGTAACTTAATGAGCAACGATCACTCGACCATACAATCGGACACGCACTGGCTCGAAAAATTGATCAAGGGGTACTTGAAGCCTACGTAAGACGTATAATTGACAAAATAAAGGCAGAGAGAAAGATGGATCCTACTCTAAATTTTTGGCTCAACTTTCATACAGGAAGATATGTTGACTTTTCTTGCATAAGAGATGCTTTAGAATTGACGTTCCCATGTAGTTTAAAATGCCTTAAATTGCCCTTATACTGAAAAGGGTGACTTGATATTGCATCTCGATATTTTCAAAAAAATAATGCTGATTTAAGGCCTTCAACTTTTTTCGGAGATTCTCTACCTTAAGTCATCCGAGGAGACTCCCCTAATGTAGCCTTTTCTTCGGGGTTTTTTTCTGCGGCCAAGTGAGTAGGTGACCCTACTGAAAGAATAAAAAATCAACAAAAGTCTAAAAGAAATTAATAAAGGATAAAGTGTGACAGGTATGTCAAGTAAGTTTACCGTGAGGGCAATGTCACGGACAAAGTCCACAGTTGTGTCCAAACTACTTACTGATTAGTTGAATTTTATTAATGTTTTGCAACTTATATTTTGCTTGTTTTGGGGTTATTATAAGTTTTTTTAATGAATTTGTGGTTGTTTTGGTGTTGTAGGGCTTAAATTCCAAAAATCGAAAAAAATGTGCATTTTGGATCAAATCTATGCAGTTTTTGTATGTTGGCCATAACTTTCAATATAATGATTGGATTTTGCTGATTAAAGTTTCATTGGAAAGAGAACAAAAATATCTAAAACTTTCATGAATACATCATGTCCATTTGAAGTCTTTAGAATCATCAAAACAGGGCTGGAAGATGTCGAACATTGCAGAAAAACAGGGGTATTGACACTGTAGCGCCCAAACTCAAAAAACAGAGGAGTTGGCGCTGCAGCGCCAGCCATGCTGAATGACGTGATTTATGATTCTTTTCTTCTTTTTTTTTCCTTTAACCTTAAGGTTCGCTTGATTATAAAAGGGGAATGTATTTGGGACTTAAAGGAGGCTTTTTGGAGACTTTTTGGAGGCTAAAAACAACAAGAACTCAAGATTAATTCTTAGATATTAACAACAGCAACAAGGAGAAGATTTGAAGATCTGGAGATTCTTGAGAGTTCTTACTATCTCTTCTTTTTATTCTGGTTCTTGTGTTGTTGGACAATAAAATACATTATGTTTGATGATGTTTTGACTCAAATCATGTTGGGCTAATTTTATTACTTAGAGAATTGATGTAGTCT
>JAVXUL010048797.1:0-10690 GCA_035590515.1 Trichilia minutiflora
TTCTATTAAAATCATATTTTAATATATTTGATAATCACAATTATTAAATTTGAATATGTAATTTATAATAAATTACACATTTGTATCATATAGGGATAAAATAGTTATTTTGTACTAAATTAATAATTTAATCTAGTTTTCATAATTTCATCTTAGAATCACATTCTACATGTTTGATAATCCGAATTATCATTTTGAGTTATGTAATTTATATTAAATTACTATATGATATCAATATATCAATTCTTTAACAGTTTAAAGAACAATTAATACATATAACGATTATACGTATTTATTTTGGCATTTCAAGTTATCATGAGGTCGCTAGCCTTCTATCGATAACATTTTATCTTCTTTTCCTTTGTGAGAATTCTCAGGGAATTGAGTAGACTGTGAAGGTTCACCGTGACTTAACTGTGAGCTAATGTTGAACACTTTGACTTTGAACAGTTCAGTCTCAAATATTTCGATACCCAACGACTATGGTTAGTGTCAAGCTATGCATCATAGTCTCTCAGTTACGATAAAGAAATATCTTCATCAAACCTCTAATGATTGTACGTAACATGTGAGTAATATCCCTCAGTTGTCATATCCTGATCAAGTATGGGTTCATGGATTGTTAAAAACCTAATCTCGATGTCTATACGAATCGTTGATCATATGTCATGATTGTTATGGCTATAGATTTAAAATTCGAACATCATATCGACATTCGTTTAGGAATTTAACTTGGATAGAGTCAACAAAAACTCTCAGTCTATAGTGTCGATTTGACTGTCAACTGAACACCTATATAAATAAAGTATACTCAAATCAGCTTCTTGTGGAAGGCATGATTAATCTTGCACGTATACATCATATGAAATATACCCATCCATATAGAGTCCGATTCTAAATGTTTCAGGTCAAAGGATTACTTTGCACACTATTGCAATCTATTGACAAATCATTTATTACATGCATACCATGTGATTTGTCAATATGTAGCCCTGTTCGATAAATAGTTCATCAATTATAAATCCATACTAATGTGCTTATGACAATACCCATATTGTTAACCTATATATATCATCATATATTATCATTAGGTGGTAACTAGTATGCTTACTATATGATACAGTTGTCCAATCTATATCACGTATGTAAAAACCACTTTGATAAATTAATTTAACAATTAAATGAAAATATATGGACTATTCACATACATTCTTTATATATAAGCATTTCAATATAAAGAAAACAGTTAATGTATGTGAATAAAGAGCAATTTTTTCATTAATAAACAAAAGTTTATATAAGATCACTAGTCCTGAAATCGATAAAACTAATAGTTTTTAGAGCATACACTAATAGGTGCATCAGAGGAGAGACAAACACTTAAGAAGTAAAAGGAGGATGAGGAAAGATGTTATATATTGGCAGGAATGTTCAAAGAATTACAATACCAACATGAAATAATGGATGCTACATCTATCTTGCTCCAGTTATAAGAGTTATTTGGGAGCAACACTAGAGTAGTCATGTATCAAAAAACTAAAAAATTATTTGGTTGTAAAACGTAACCTGACCAATTTGTATTTGATCATGTTTTAAAGATGATTAGATGAATAGATCATCTTGAAGATTTGGGGTTCTGTATGGATCATGAGTTCCAAATAAACCTTAACCTTCACTCTCGTATACCTGCCTTTAATAATTTTATCAATAATTTTCATATAAACAAACTTGATGCTACCCTGATAGAGTTACATAGTATATTGAAAATAGTTAAGGGTTAGATCTTATCAGATAAAAAATTTGATAAAGTTGTGATGATGATTGGTGATTCTTTTGGCTCTAAAAAGAGCAAAGTTAAGAAGTTTAACAAGAAAAAGAAGAAATCACAAAAACCCAAAGGGGAATATAAAAGAACAAAGAAAAAGAGTCAGAAAAGAAGCCTAAAGGTACTTGTTTTCATTGTGGAATAGATGAGCATTGAAAGAGAAATTATAAGTAATATCTTGCAATAAAGGTAAATGAAAAGCAAGTTATTGCTTCTGGTTCTACAATTATGTTTATTATTAAAATTAATTTATTAGAAAGGAATAGTTTTATAAATATTAAATATCGATTGTGCATCTCACATTTGTAATAATTTTCAGGTTCTAATAGACATTATACACATATAGAAAGATGAAGTTCAGATACATGTGAGCAATGAAATAATAGTTGTTGTATTAACTATATGTACTGTACACCTTAGGTTGTCTAATAGAAATGTATTAGATTTGTATGACTGTAATAAAGAATATATAACTTCTTAAATATAGAACCTTAGCTATAAGTATTATATACCTACTGTTATAATGAATATAATTTCTGTATCAAAGCTTGATGAGATCGATTTTAAACTATGTTTTAAAAATAATTATTGTAAATTATTACTAAATATTAAGTTTTTTGGTAATGGTACATTGTTTAATGGTTTGTATATTCTTGATGTATCCAATACTATTTTGTATGTTGAACATACCAATAAAAGAAAAAGAGATAATTTAAATATGACTTATTTGTGGCATTGTCGACTGGGTTATATTAGTGAAAAAGACTTCACAAGTTAATTCAAGAAAGTTACTTGGATATAAATAATTATGAATCATTTCAAACTTGTGAATCTTATATCATGGATAAAATAACTAAATCATAATTTATTGAACATGGTGATAGAGCAATAGATATTCTATCTTTGGATCACAAAGATGTATATTGGCCAATGTCGACACATGTCTGAGCTGGTTATTCTTATTTTATTATATTTATTGATGACTTTTTTAGGTTTGGATACGTGTTCTTGATGAGACATAAATTTTAAACCTTTAAAAAATTCATGGAATATAAGAATGAAGTGAAAAATCAACTAGGTAAAAATATTAAAACTCTACAATCAGATCATATAGGAGAATACTTAAGTCATGAATTTTTAAATTGTCTCAAAGCTCAAGGAATTGTATTCCAATAGACTTCTCCAGCTACACTATAGCTAAATAATGTTTCTAAAAGAAGAAATCGTACTTTATTGGATATAGTACATTCTATAATGAGCAATGTCGATCTTCCAATATTCTTTTAGGGATTTGATTTAAAAATTGCTAACTACATTTTGAGCAGAGTTCCTATAAATCAGTGTCTAAAATTTCATATGAGATACGAAAAGGAAAAAAGGTTAACTTTAAGTATGTTAAAATTTGGGATTGTCCAACCTATGTAAAAAGGCTTAATCTAAATAAACTTGAAAGTATGAGTGTTAGATATAACTTTGGGGGGGTATCCGAGAGAGTCTATTAGATACCAATTCTATTATGTTAAAGGTTAAACTATGTTCATTTTTAAGCATGCTATTTTCTTAGAGAAAGAGTTTCTCGAAGATAGAAATTATAGCAATAGAATAGAACATGAAGAAATTTTTAGAATTTCTTAGCTATAAACTAACACTCAAACTTCATAGGAACCTATTCAAGAACCTGTAAACACTAAGATTCGTAGGTCGACTAGGATATCTAGATCACCTGATAGATATATTGGATATACTAGTAAAAGTGGATTTGATATTTTTCTCACTGTTGATAAGGATCTTATGATATATAATGAGGCGATAACCAGTATCGACTCAAAAAAGTGGCTTGAAACCATAAAATTCGAGATGGACTTTATGTATTCCAATCAAGTATGGATTTTGGTTAATCTACCCGAAGGTAATGTACCTATTGGGTGTAAATGTGTCTTTAAGAGAAAGATTAGAGCTATTGGAGAAGTAGAGACTTACAAAGCAAGGCTGGTAGCAAAAGGTTTTCGTCAATGACTTTGATGAAATAGTTTTAACAATACCCATTCTTAAATTCATTCGAATTTTACTTGCTATAATTGTATACTATAATTATGAGATATGGCAAATGGTTGTTAAAGCCACCTTCCTTAATGGTTATTTGGAAGAGGATGTGTATATGTATAAGTCATTTATTTTAGTAAAAGGCTTAGGAAATAAGGCCAGCCTTACCTTCTGTCGGTCATAGTTTAGAGATTTGATCTATGATAATATGACACAGTCTGAGGGTTTTATATCCGTTAAAACTTTCAACAAAGTATACAAGCTACACAAGTCCATTTATGGACTTAAGCAAACTTCTTCATCGTGGAACATATGCTTTGATGATACAATCAAAGAGTTTGATTTTATTAAAAACCATGATGATCCACGTGTTGACAAGAAGATTAGTGGGAGCAAAGTGACATTCCTAGTTTTATAGGTAAATGACATTCTACTTATTAGAAATGATGTAGGAATATTACAATCAGTAAAGATTTAGCTATCATCTAATTTCTCCATAAAAAACTTGGAAGAAGCATCTTATATATTGATTATAAAGATCTATCATGATAAATCTAATAAAATGATAGGATTATCCCAATCTACGTACATAGACAAAGTGCTAAAGAGGTTTAGTATGAAAAACTCCAAGAGAGGATACATACCAATGTGTCATAGAGTTACTCTCTCAAAAAAAATATCTCCCAAAATATAATCAGAGAGAGAATATATGAGTAAGATACCATTTGTGTTGGTAATTGCTTCATTATATATGTTATACTATGTAAGAGGCCAGATGTGGCATATACTCTAAGTGTTACGGGTAGGTATTAAGTTGATTCAGGTAAAGGTTATTGAAAAGCAGTAAAAACAATTTTGAAGTACTTAAGAAGAAATAAAGACTTGTTTTAGTATATGATAGCTATAAATGGATACTTAAGGTTTACACTAACTCAAGTTTTCACTCAGATAAATATGATAACAAATCTACCTCAGGATATGTGTTCACATTAAATGGTAAAATAGTAAGTTAGAAGAGTTTCAAACAGAAAGTTATTTCAGATTCCACCACTGTAGCAGAATATATGGTAGCTTCAGAAGTTGCAAAAGAAGGTGTTTGGATGAAAAAGTTCATTATTGAACTTAGTGTGGTTTCTATAATTATAGATCTAATTTCACTGTATTGTGATAACAATTGGGCATAGCATAGGTCAATGAATCCAGGTCTCAACAAAAATCTAAACACATATTACAAAGATTTCACATTATTCAAGAGATTATCGCTTGAAGAGATATTTGCATTGAAAGAGTACCCTCGGACCAAAACATTGTAGATCCATTCACCAAAGCCTTATCTCAAAAGATGTACGAAGAACATTCTAAGAAAATAAGTCTTTCTAATAGAGGTGATTGGCTTTGAGTGCAAGTGAGAGATTGAAAGAGTTGTATACCCTAAAAGCCAACCACGATATGATCAATAATTGTAAATTTTATAAAAACTCTTGTAAATCTTATGATTAATAAAAATAAGTATTTTCTTATATTTATATTGTCTTTTATCATTTTCATATGTATATTTGATTTACATATAATGATAAAGCACATGAAATATATACAATATCATATTTATGAGACTGTATATTAGCAGTATCATTTCTCAATGTTCCTAGTCCTAAGACTATAAAATAAGGCCTTTATAGTACAGAAAAAACTAGTATACACTATCCTTTCTTTATGTAATAGAGGATAATCAATCTCATAAATTATTTATGTAAAAACACTAAAGGAAGTGTATAAGTACTTATTGGTTGAGTATGAGCTCACTGAACAGACTCGCACGGATTACCCAAATACTAATTACACTTAATCATCAATTTGACATTCGTTGTATCAGTGGTGTAAATAATCCTTAGATTTTACAACATTATAGTTACCTTGTCAGTAAATTGTCATACTTTGATACTGCGCAGGACAAGTCTATATATAAGCTTATAATAGCTAGCTATTGGATGTAATGAGACATTCATATAGTTATATGAATGTTCAAAAAAAGATCTATGAGCCTTAGTATTTGAGACAGGATGCTCTATATGAATGATTCAAATTTGACTCTTGAAATCCTCGATTGGGGCTGCATATTGTGTGTGATTGAGAAGTGTGTTATCAATGAATATACACAATAGAGCATTATCTGTTATTTATTATACATAGCATTGGATCAAAAGGGTTTGACGATTATAGTATACCCGTGATCCAATCGAAGAATTGTGTGATGAAATGATTGAATTACATAGTAACTGATGACCTAAAGATTCATTTTTGAAACTGCAGACTTCATTGTAATCCACAGGTCGTATTGTATGGCTATGTATTAATATTGGTATGTAGACATATTTAGTTAATCTTATTATAGATTAATTAAATAAAAAAATTAAAAAGTTTAATTCTGGATATAAAAGGAATTAAAGAAGTTTAATTCGCTTATATCGTCTATCGCAGGCTTCACGGTAAACCTATTAAGTCTTGCTCAAAATTAGCTCGGTTTTTCTCTTATTATTTTATACATTACTCTAGTATATTAAGTTAAGGCAATATGATTTGTTAACCTAAGTTTAGTGATAGTATGAGTGATATATATTCACATTTTCATTCTAGCAAATGAAATATTGACAAGTGATTATATCTTGACCTTACACTTAAGTAACAAATGGATGATGGATACACATTGGATTTGGCTTGATTTTATCCATCCATTTGGCCAAATAATTTTCATATATTTTACTTTAATTAATGGTTAATTAAATTGAAAAATATATAAATGAAAATTATTTTATTTTTTAATTAATGAAATGAAAAGAAAAAGAAAACACTTTGGGGAATTTTACTCCCAATTGCCGTCCACTTCCTTCTCCCATTTCTTGATAAAAATTTTATCATTTTGATTAATTAAGAAGTGATTTAAGATCCTTAAGAAGAGATATACATAGGTGTGAGGCCAATTTTAAGAGAAAATAAGTAGCCAAGGGCATCACTTGATAGAGAAGGAGTTATTTTGGTCCTCTAAAGCTTCAAAAATTGCACAAAGGGCAGTAAAAGTTGATAACTATATAGGGTAAGTTATTCAAGTCTATAGCAAATTCATTTCTTAAATCCTATAACATGCAAACTTAATTTCATGTTTTAGAAAATATGGCATGCTAGATTCTTATTGGTTGGTATTTCATTTTAGATATTATCAATAAAAGTCGATAATTAAGGATTAAAATCACTTAAAAATTGAATCAAAATGCATTGGAATTCGTCACACACATAAAACAGGTTTTTACAGTAGCAGAAAAAATGGGGCAGTGATTGGGTGGGGTGACGTGCAATGCACGTGTCTATCCGCTAGTAAGCAAACGAGCACATTTAGAGCACGCATACCAATTCCTAGTGCCCACACCTACTCTAATTCTATGTTTTCTCAATTTTTATTCACATTTTTCAAGTTGTTTTCCACAAGTTATCAATAAAAACAATATGACAACATTTCCAACACACCTATATATGATCAGTAAATGTTCGAACATGTCAAGTATGTCCAAAAACAACAAATCAAAACCAAGAAACATGTTAATACCATTAAGATAACATAAACCCAAAAACCATATAATACCATTTGGTATCATTTTAATCCCAAGTTTAACATCATACTCCTTTACAAAATCATCATAAATCATATTTACCATTTGTATCATATCATTATCAATATAACAAAATAAAAAGCATATTTGACGATTAATACTTATCAACCAACTAAGCCACCATTCTCACTCATTTCATCACCAACCAACCAATACCAAATTTTTGTTAGGATTTTCAAAAGAACAACATAACAAGCTTAGGTAACCTTAACAGAAAACCATATAGGATCATGTATACATTATGCAATTTTTAGTCTTTTACTTAAATATCAAGCAAAAATAACAAGGGTTTAGATATCATATACCTAGATATTGCTATTTGGAGTAACCAGGTCATCTCCAATCGACCTCTAAGAGTATCTACACGTTGATATGATGACGATGCTTTTGGTTAGGTGTTGGAAGACTAAATAACTTACAAGCTATTTTTGCAAACTTTAAAAAGGTTAAATTGAGTTCTCTACACTTAGAAATCTTCCTTGCTAATAATAGAAGAAGAAAACATAGAAAGGGTTTTGTTGCTTTTCTTTTCCTTTTGTCATTTATGCTTGTTATTGAAAAAGAAACAATTTCTCTTTTAAATCTTGATCAATGGCTGAAGGTTATTCTTGCTTCCTTCTTCCTTTTTTTTTTCTTTCATCCTCCTTCTCTTGCCTGTATCTCTCTTTCTTTAAACAAAACAAATTTGATTTTAAAATAAATGGTAATGGTTAAGAATGACCAAATGGAGAAAATGCATTGGTGGACTTCAAAAACCATGTTAATATATTTAATAAACAAAATTGTTCTTATCTTTTCAAATGAACCAATTAGTATTTAAAGGATAATGTTATTATTATTATTCTAAATAATAATAATAATTAATATTATATGTTTGACTTTTCAAACATATAAGAGATTATCAAAAACTAAATAAACAATTTAATTTTTATCCATAATTATTAATTACAATAATTTTAAAAAATGAAAAAACCCATAGCCATTGATATATAAAATAAAGATAAAGATGATTTAGGATTTTGATAGTTGGCAATACATGATTGTGCCATTTTGGTCAAACAAGGAAGCATTTAGAAAAATAGCAATTATTTAAATATTAATAAACAAATTTATTTATTAGAAAATACAACTTTTTATTTACTAATTAATAAATAAACATCTTTATTTATCAATTAATAAATAAATAAAATATCTTTTCAGTCTTTCAAATATCTGTAAATTATATTTATGATATTTCAAATTTTACAAGAATATTTCTCGAACTTATGGGTACTAGCACGTCATTGTTGAGAAATTTTATTCGTTACATTAAAGAACAAAATTGATTATCGATTGATGATTGAAGCAATTTAACTTTCAAGAATATAAAATATCTAACTCACTTAATGATATTTATTTTATCCATTGTCATCTACCAACTACTGTGTGTGGCCCCTTGGGTTCACAGTGAACTAGATATAAATCGATATGAACTCTTTCACATCACCTCAATACATGTCATTGTAGTCGAAGTTCTCAATGATCATGAATAATCTCTAGCAAGATGTTATAACCCCTAGAACATAGAGAATATGATTCCAGATAAATTTATATAGTCATACTTACATGTAGTAAGGTCTCTCTACTATTGACTCCTGATCAAGTGTAAGCTATAAAAATGATCAGTGAATATCTGGCACTACTCCCCATACAAGTAATACCTCTAAATCTTTAATGCAAAAAACCACTGCGGCTAACTCTAAATCATGGGTAGGGTAGTTCTCTTCATGTTTCTTCAGATGTCGAGAAGCATAAGCTATAACCTTCCCATTCTGCATCAATACACAACCGAGGCCCTGCCTCGAGGCATCAGTATAAATAATATATTCGTCTTCTAGCATCGAGAGCGTCAAAATTAGTGCCGAAGTAAGACAATTCTTCAGAGTTTGGAAGCTCTGCACACACTAATCATCCCACTCAAACTTAGCCTCCTTCTTGGTAAGTCTCATTAGTGGTGCAGCCAACAAGGAGAAGTTCTCAACGAATCTCCTATAATACCTTACTAGCCCCAAGAAGCTACGGATCTCAGTAACATTCTTTGACTGTTCCCACTGAACTATGGCCTCAATCTTTCTTGGATCCACAAGTATCCTACTGCCAGACACAACATGCCCTAGGAATTTCACCTCTCTAAGCCAAAACTCGCACTTAGAGAATTTAGCATATAGCTTCTCTCTCTCAAGGTCTGATGCACTTCCCTGAGATGTTGGGCATATTCTCTTTTGTTTCTCGAATACACAAGTATGTCATCTATAAACACAATGACAAACTTGTCCAAATACGGGTGAAAAACTCGATTCATCAAATCCATAAATGTTGCAGGTGCATTAGTTAATCCAAATGGCATAACCAAGAACTCATAATGGCTATACCAAGTCCTGAATGCTGTCTTAGGAATATCACTCCCTCTAATCTTGAGCTGATGATATCCCGATCTCAAATCGATCTTGAAAAACACACTCGTACCCTGCAACTGATCAAACAGATCATCGATCCTTGACAATGGATACTTGTTCTTGATGGTTACTCGATTGAGTTATCTATAATCGATACAGAGCCTTAATGTACCATCCTTCTTTTTCACAAACAGAACTGGTGCACCCCAACGTGACATGCTTGGTCGGATAAAATCCTTCTCGACCAAGTTCTCTAACTGGGCTTTCAATTCTTTTAACTTTGCGGGTGCTATACGATAGGTTGGTATCGAAATCAATGTCGTCCCTAGCACCAGGTCGATACAAAACTCAAACTCTCTATCAGGCGATAATCCAGGCAATTCCTCCGAAAACACATCAAGGAATTCTTTAATCACTGGCACCTGTTCCAGACTAACTCTTGGAACTGATCTATCAATCACGTGTGCCAAATACGCCTGACACCCTTTCTGAAGCAATCTCTTAGTCTCCATGACCGATATAATACAAGAAGGAAGTATCCTTCGCTCGCCCACAAAAACAATCTCTGGCTCTCCCGGCCATTTGAAGGTCACCACCTTCCTAAAACAATCAATCGCAGCATAATGCTATGATAACCAGTCTATACCCAAAATGGCATCAAAATCTTGGATTCTCAACGGAATCAAATCAATCTCAAGAGCAGCATCCCCTATCCAGACCTCACA
>JAVXUL010048808.1:0-10690 GCA_035590515.1 Trichilia minutiflora
ATAATTTTGATTATCAAACATATTAAAATAGGATTTTAATATAAAATGATAAAATCTAAATTAAAGTGTTTAATTTATATAGAATTATCATTTTACTTTTATATGTAAATATGATCAAGGGTATTATTATAATTGTATAAAATTTATGAATTTTGTTCAAATCCATTATATTATTTAATTAGTTAATTAGTATGACCATTATCTAATATATTTAATTGTTAAATAATTAGATAAAAATTATTAAATAGTAATGGTTAATATTTGAACATATGGCACTTTGTAATTGGTTTATGTTTTTGATTTTATGTAATATGTCCATTAGTCTAAAAAACAAATGGTTACACACATATTTGACGAGTGTGTTTGTATCATATCATTTTCATTTAATTATTATATTATAAGATAAATACAAAATTAATTAAATGGAAAAGAAAAGGAAAATATAAAAAGTTTTCTTTTTCATTTATTTTGACATGAAAATTACATATTTTCCATCTCTCTCTTCAAGCAAAATTCGGCCAACCTTGAGGGAAGTAAGAGGATGGTGTCAAGTGAGGAGAGCTCATGGTTTTGAGCTTGTTCTTCATCAAATTTAAATCTTTGCAACAAGAGCAACAAAAGCCCTAAGGTATTGTTACTTGAAAACCCTTGTTTTTCTTCAATTTAGCCCAGGATTTTTGAATGCAAAACTTACGTTTCAAGTATGATTGAGGCCATAGAACCTTCATTAGTATCTAAGTTTGAGTAGAATAATCTGACAAGTTCTTTATAATACTCTCCCCTCAAGGTCAGATAAGTCATCTATCCAAACTCCATAAAATGAGATAAATAAATGAAATTAATAGCATTGAGAAAATCAAGATCTAATACCCAGCCTGGGAACACTTTACGATGGATAAATAGGTTGATGAAATATTCTTGCTGCTCTAGCGAGATGAATCCCCATGGATTTTGTTCCCATGGAAGAGCAACAGATTGGCCCTTATCGCTGTCTCTTCACGATCTCTTACGTCATGGAAGGAATCTTCATCCTTGGACCTATGGTGATATGAGAGAAATTAAAGAAAATTTGAGAGAAATAATTTGGTTTGAGAGAAAATTTCAGTAGTGAGAGAATGAAAGTGATGAAGAAGATGATACTATTTAAAAGGCTCGATGTATCGATACATTGATTCTAAAGTATCGATACTTGAGTGAAAAATCTGAAATATAACGATACTTGGAGGGAGATGTATCAATACTTTAACAAAAAGCGATAAAGATAAAGTTGAAAATAATTCAAATAATTTTTTTAAATTTGAAAAGATAGGACACGTGACAGAATCTCACTTGAGTAGCAATTAATAACGCAGTTATCAAACAGACTCAACTCACAGTGGGTTGACAAGTGGCAAAACTGTCTGCTCACTGTCTGCATACATTTAATGCTCACTTTCTTCATGTATTTAATGCCCACTAATTCTTGTCAGTTACTCATTAAATAGAGCATGTATCGATACATTGACAGGAATGTATTGGTACTTCAATACGCAAAGAAAACAATATTCGCCTAGCTATCAATATATGGATGCTGAGGTATCAATACTTGGAATATTTACAAAGGATGTATCGGTACTTTGAGGTCAGGGTATCGATACTCGAAGGCTATGCAAGAAATGTATCGATACTTTAATTGAAAAGTATCGATACTCAAAGGTTTATTCAACGAGAATCAATTTGAAAAACTCAGGTATCAATATATTTCCTTATCAGGTTAATAAAATATCGATATACAAGATAAAGGATCAAAAACAAAAAGAAAAACTGCAATCATTTCTGAATCAAGAAATCAATTATCATGAGTATAAAAAATTATTCATATAAAGCATTCAATACAATTAGTATCAGAAGTAACTTGTGACGAATCAGTCAATGCTCATAAGTCCTAGATTGCATCTAATGCAACAAAATTGTTCTCTATCTAGAGGTTTGGTAAAAATTTCAGTCAACTGATTTTTTATGCTAACATATTCGATACACACATCCCTTTTTTGTACATGATCTCAAATAAAATGATGTTTAATCTCTATATGCTTTATTCTAGAGTGATGTACTAGATTCTTTATAAGGTTTATAGCACTTGTATTATCACATAAGATAGGAATCTTATCAATATTCATGTCATAGTCTAATAATTAATGTTTAATCCATAAGAGTTGTGCACAACAACTTCTTACTAAAATATTCTCAGCTTCAGTAATGGACAAAATAACTGTACTTTGCTTTTTACTGAACCAAGAAAATGCATGACCAATAAAATAACAAATACCACTCGTACTCTGTCTATCTATTTTACATTCTTCATAATCTGCATCTGAATATCCTTTTACGTCGAAACTACCATCCTTAGGATAAAATAATCCCAAGTTAGGTGTTCCTCTAAGATATCAAAAAATTATTTTCATTATATTCAGATGAGACTCCTTAGGATTTGATTAAAACTGAGCACAAACGCATACACTAAAAAGAATGTCAGGTTTAGATGCATTCAAATACAACAATAAACCTATCATGCCTCTATATATCTTAGGATCTACACTTTTTCCTTGGTTATCTTTATCTAAAGAGGTGGAAGAACTCATAGGAGTGTCCACATATCTTCCATCTAAAAAGTCATACTTTTTCAGCAAATCTTTTACATACTTAGATTGAGAAATATAGATGCCATTATCAGTTTGTTTAATTTGTAAACCCAAAAAATAATTCAACTCTCTCATCATACTCATCTCAAACTCATTACTCATAAGTTTTGAAAAATCTTTGCAAAGAGTTTCATTTGTACTTCCAAAGATAATGTCATCAATATATATTTACATAATCAAAATGTCTTTATCTTTGGTTTTGGTAAACAAAGTTTTATCAACACTTTTCCTGTCAAAATTATTTTTCAATAAAAATTTACTAAACTTTTCCTACCAAGCTCTAGGAGCTTGTTTCAAACCATACAAGGTTTTAGTGAGTTTATATACGTGATTTGAAAATTTTTGATCTTCAAATCTTAAGGTTGTTCAATATAAACCTCTTCATTTAGAAAACCATTCAAAAAAGCACTTTTGACATTCATTTGATAATATTTAAAATCTTTAAAATATACAAAGGCTAACAGAATTCGTATGGCTTTTAGTCTAGCAACGGGAGCATATGTTTCATCATAGTCTACTCCTTTCTTTTGAGAATAACATTGAACAAGAGGTCTAACTTTATTTCTAATGATATGTTCATACTCATCCATCTTGTTCTTAAACACACACTTTGTGCCAATGGTTGGATGGTCAACATGTCTTGGAACTAAGGTTCATACCTTGTTTCTTTAGAATTGAACTATTTCTCTTGCATAGCTTGGATCCAATCCTCATCACATAATGCATCTTCTACTTTACGTGGCTCTATGTGAGACACAAATACAAGGTTTTTAATCACTTTAAGTTTTTCTAAAAACTCTCTAAAGGCTCTTCTAGTTTTAATTCCTTGAGAAGGATCACTAATGATCAACTCTTTTGGATGACTAGATACAAACTTCTATGCTTTGAAAAGTTCCTTAAGAGGTTGTTTTAAATGATCCTCAAGAGTTTCTTTCTTTTCATTCTTATGACTATCCTTAAGCTTCAGGTCATTCAACTTATCTAAGGTCTCAATTTCCTTCTCTTTTTCTTTAGTCATCAACTTAGCCAAATCTGGATCAATCTCATCAAACTTTATATGCACAGATTCTTTTACAACTTGAGTTCTTTTATTAAACACCCTATATGCCTTGCTTTTAGAAGAACACCCAAGAAAAATTCTCACATCAGATTTTGGCTTAAACTTCCCAAGGTTATCCTTAGTATTTAGAATGTAACATATATATTCAAATACTCTAAAGTAACCAACCTTAGGTTTTATTTGATAAATCAGCTCATAAAGTGTCTTCCTAAGAAATCTTCTAATTAATACTCTATTAGACATATAGCAGGCTGTGTTAATAGCTTCAGCCCAAAAATATTATGGTAAATCAAACTCACTAAGCATAGTTCTTCTCATTTCCTACAAGGTCCTATTCTTTCTCTTAGCTACTACATTCTACTGAGGTGTTCTGGGTGCAAAAAAGTTATGAATAATTCCATGATCATCACAAAATGATTCAAACTTATGGTTTACAAACTCTTTTTCTTGATCACTTATTTTAATCAAACGATACCCAAGTTTATTTTGCACTTTCTTAGAGAACTTCTCAAAAGATTTAAATGTATCACTCTTGTTCTCAAGAAAGAATACCTAAGTATATCTTGAGTAGTCATCCATTATCACAAATGCATAATATTTTTCACTTAAGGATGCAATACAATTTGGTCCAAACAAGTCCATATGAATAAGCTCAAGAGGTTTAGAAGTGGAGATAATATACTTAGGCTTAAAGGAGGTTTCCATTTGTTTACCCTTTTGACATGGTCTACATATCTTGCTAAAAGTAAACTCAAGATCCGAAAGGTCATCTAAAATGTCATGTCTAACTAATTCTTAATTAGATAAATACCACAATATCCTAACCTTCTATGTCGCAAACATAATTTGTCATAAGTAGCTTGCAAACAATTAGCATTCACAAAGTCAACATTTTTAAGCTTAATGATATACACATCACCTATTCTAAGAGCATGAATAATCATTTTTCCATTTTCATCAAGTATATCACATGCATTTCTAACAAAAGTAACCTTATAACCATTATTACATAACTAAGATATACTTAACAGATTATACTTCAAACCATCTACATACAAAACTTTTTCAATACTAATATTATCTACCTCTATAGTGTCAATACCAAGAACTTTTCCCTTGTTGTTGTCAGGTAACATCTTTTTCTCTCTTTTTATGAAGAACTTAAAAATGTCCTTGGTCTTATGTCATGTGGCTTGAGCAACCACTATCTAAAAATCATCTTCTATCATTCTTGATGCTCTTCACACGATGTTCCTACAATAACAAAACTAATTTATTTTGGTACCTATTTGACTTTGGATCTATAAAAATTAACTTTGACCTTTGAAACTAATGTCACACGAACAACCTCATTCTTTTTCAAAATTGTTCTGTTAGGTACCCAAATCATTTTAGGTCCCCTATAGGTCTTTATTTTAAATGGACATGAGTTGTTGTAATGCCCTTTCCTAGAGCAATAGTGATAAGTTACAAAAGAACTTATAGTTTTAGAAGATTTTACAAAATAGTTCGAGTAAGTCTTTTGTTTTGTTCCTTGTCTATAACCAATCCCATCCTTATCAAACATTAATTTTTGACTTCTTAATAGTCTATCTAAGGCTTCGATTCCAAAGGTAAATTTAGCCAATAATCTCCTCAGATGTAAACTTTATCACTCTTTATTTTATTCTTTATTCTCAATTTGTTCAATTCATTTTCACATTTATTTATTTTCTTTTTCAGATTTTCATTTTCATTTGTCAGAGATGTGTTTACCTTTCTAACATTTTTGTATTTCATGCAAATTTTTTCAAAATCTATGCTAAGCTCTTCATACAACTCAGTTAAATCATCATTTAATTCCTTATTATCACTACTAGAGCAAGAATTATAACATAAAGAGGATTTTGAAGAATTTACCTCCTCATCAAGCTTTTTCATGAGACAAAAATTTGTTTGCTCATCCTCTAATGATGCAGATGAGTTCTCAACACTTGTTGATTCATCTCATATTATCTTTATGGCCTTCTTCTTCTTTTTATTCTTGTTCTGCTTTTTCTATGGATATTCAGGTCTGATGTGTCTAGGCTTCTTGCACTCATAGTAGGTAATCTCTTTTTTCTTTTCCTTGTTCTTTTTGAAATTTTCTGTTCTGTCATCCTTTTTGAAATCTTTTCTCCTCTGGACTTTTCCTTTATGTCCGTCTTTGTTAAAGAACGTTTTGAATTTTCTGGCTATTAACATTATTTCTTCATCTTTTGATTCTTTGCGGCTACCTTCCTCATCTTCTGCTTGCTTTGAGCTTTTTAGGGAAACATTTCTCTTTTCCTGTTCTCTGTCATTCTCCTCATTGCTGAGTGTCTCTATTTCATACATCATTAGTAACCCGAGCAATTCTTTCGGGGGTAATGTACTGAGCTCTTTAGCTTCTCAAATGACAGTCACTATGGCTTCCCACGATCTTGACAAGCTTCTTAATATCTTTGTAACCAAATCTGCATTTGAGTAAAGTCTACCCAAAGCCTTTAAATCATTAGTGATATTAGTACATAGTGTATACATATCCTTGATGCTTTTATGGAGTTTCATTTTAAAAAGCTCATAATCATGTACAAACATACGGATTTTAAAGTCTTTGACTTTACTTGTACCCTCATGTATGACTTCTAGTGTATCTCATATGACTTTGGCTGTGTCACATCCATACATCCTATTGTATTTTCCTCTATCTAATGCACAATACAGGACTTTCATAGCTCTGCCATTAAGCTAGAAAAGATTTTTCTCTTCCTGTGTCCACTTCTATTTGGGTTTAGGCTTTCTCTCTCTAATATTTTTATCTATGATAAAGGATTGAGTGTATCTATCCTCAATGATTGTGATGATGTCAAAGTCTAGAGTATTAAGGTATATTTACATACATTTCTTCTAGTATGCATAATCAGTGCCATAAAAAATGAAGGTCTATATGTGGACTGACCCTCTGTGATGGAATACTGCTAGATGTTATATAATCTACTCCTCATAGGATGTTGGTCATAAATGTAATGAGCGTAGCTCTGATATCAATTATTGGCCCAGATAGAATAATCCAAGAGGGGGGTGAATTGGATTTATAAAAAAAAATTATGCAGAGATAAAAATCTTTTTCATTGGAGTGAATGCAGCAAATACAGTAAGCTAAGTAAGTTAAAGTCGGAATGTAAATAAAGAAAGAGAGAACAGAATGTGCACAGGTAATTTTTATAATGGTCTAACTATAAGTCTACGTTCACTCTTCTCAATTCACACTAGGGATTGCTAAATCTTAGTTTTTATGGGTCAAGAGAAATTCAGATACAACTCTTTCTTAGCTGATGAAGGGCAATCAAATAAATACAACTTCTTGATACGGGTGAAGTGTAACCCAATACAGTTCTTTCTTATCACGAGTGAAAAGAAACCCAATAACAAATCTGATAAATCAAAGTATTTTATCAAAAAACTCTCTAACAGAGTATATTTATAATTTTCTCAAGCTTTCTTTCACTAGAATTAATACAAGTAAAAAATAGAGAGAATTTTGATAGAAATACAGAAGAACGTTTTTCTTCATACAATGCTCTAAATAAATTTTGAACAACCTTTTTGTCTCTTCAAAAACGATTGTATTTATATCTGCATTAGATATCTCTAATGAATCTTTGAATCTATCATTAATGGTGGCATTTAATGCTCTGAAACTAGCCATTATATTGTGCAAATCGTGCATGTATTGATATCTTTAGTTTGTTTATTGATACTTTGCTAAAATTTTTCTAAAGCAGTTCCATGTATCGATACTTTAGAGTTTATGTATTAATACTTCCTTACACAGTTAATTTGGGTTCCATCAACATATCGATACTTGCCCTTAAGAGTATTGGTACTTCATTTCTTATATAGTGCATATATCGATACTTCTTTTTTCATGTATCGATACTTCATTTATTTTAATGTTGTTTTGACTTTCTTTGCATATTTGTATCGATATGAGTTATTCTTTTCAGTCATATATTTATACTTTGTTCCACATGTATCGATACATTGTCTATATGTATCGATATGTAAATAACGTTATACATGTATCGATACTTCATCCTTTATGTATCGATACTTCGTTGTTCTGGAGCATCATGTATCGATACTTGCATTCCTATGTATCGATACTTTAACCAGTTTTCTATAAATTTAACACCTTTCTCGACACAAAGATTATAAGTGTAATATGGCCATTTTAAATTTATTCAAAGACGAATTAAACAATGTAAAATTCACACATATTATGACTTTAAATAATAATTTAAAATTTTTATATAGTCAATTCATTTTCACAAACAGATCTATAATCCATCATCAATTTTGTATCCATCTATTAATTTTGTCTAATACATCAAAATCAATATCAACATTATTTACGCTTAATTAAATCATCAAAAACATAATATATATACTACATTTTCTTGCCTATCATTCCCAAATAAATGGAAAAGCTAACGTTACAAATCGAGAAATTAAGCAAATTTCAGAGAAAATAATTAATACGAATAGGAAAGACTAGTCTCTCAAGCTTGATGATGTATTATAGACATACTAAATAGCTTTCAAAACTTCAATCAAAATGTCTCCTCATAGATTAGTGTTTTAAAAGCCATATCATTTACTAATAAAGCTTGAACATAGACAATATTGGGCAATAAGAAAGTTTAATTTTGGTTAGAAGAGTTCTGGGTAGCAAAGACTCTTTCAACTTGATGAGTTAAAGCAGATTACAAATGAAGCATATAAAAGCTCAAGGATTTATAAGGAGAGAACTAAATGTTGGTATAATAAGCAAATTTTGAGAAAAGCATTCAGTTCAAGCTAACAAGTCCTATTATTCAATTTAATATTGAAGTTATTCCCTGAAAAACTTAAATTAAGATGGTATGGACCCTTTGTCATTAAGAAGGTATTACCATTTGGTGCCATTGAACTTGAGGGTAAAAGTAAAAGATTGTTTAAAGTTAATAGCCAAAGGCTCAAGCATTTTTACCATGGAATGGAGTTAGAAAAAGAAGACATTGATCTAGAAGAAGCTAAACAGTCAATGATTGGTTATGTCTAGCTAGAAACGTTAAATCATGTGCTAATTAAGAGGCAATCTAATGTGTTTTATTTTCATTTATTAAGTGATTTGGTATTTTATTTAGTTTAATTTTTTATAATGTTATTATATAAGTCAAAGTTCAAAAAAAGAGCTCAGTGATAATTTAGTGTAAATCAGGTATGAAAAGAAGTTATGCAGAATTTGCTGCATCAAGAAAAGTGTGATGTAGTGCAAGTCAAAAGCATTGCAATTTGGGAAGTAAGTTCACTGCATTGAGAATAGTTCACTGGATTATAAAGAAATTCAATGTATCAGAACTCAAAGCCTAAATTTTGGCCAACCTTCTTTTGTTACATTAATAAAAAAACTTGATGCATCGTAAAAATACGAGAATGTCTTTTCGCTGCTGCGACATGTAACATTTAAAACTGTCTTTCTTCTTATTTAAAATCATTTATTTCCACACCAGTTAAAACCCACTTTCTAAAAACTTTCCATTAATTTTCCTTGAGTTTCTAAATCATCGTTGATTCAAGAATCAAAACAGAAAAATTAAACTTTCAAATACGTACTTTTATTTAACTTTCAATTATCTCTTAAAATATTGAGACTCTCTGTTTTGCAAAGTTAAAAACTTTCTGTTGATTGTGTAATATTAGACATGAATCGTATAGAAAGAAAAAATAAAAAAGTTAAGGTTTTTCATATTGAGTTCTAAATTTTGATGGATTATATTGAGTTTTTAAAATGAAAGAGCAAAAATGCCTCAAAAGCACATTGTAAAGAAGCCTAAGAAAAACCTTCAGAATATAAAACTTTTAAATTTGTTTCTAAGCAAGCCCGGGACCTTTTTAATGAATCACTAGAGAAAAGGATAAGGATTAAGGAAAGGGGTATAAAGTTTAAGCTAAATGACTATCTTTTGAATGCACAATAAATAGCTACTAGGGGTTGGGTATATTATTGTCAGTACCTAAAACCAACAGCTATAATTTTTGTAAGAGAATTTTATGAAAATGCAAAGATGACTCCGAGTAGTCGGAGAGTTAGGGTAAGCGATAGAGATATTATTTTGATTTTAAAACCATCAATAAATTATTGAAAATCTCTGAGGTATAGGATGAGGTAGCTGAACTTTCTTAGTTACTTTTTATTGAAGTAATTAACAAAGCTATCTATGAACAGTAAGTAGAATGACCAAGGTGAGAAAAGAACCTATTTATTTTAATATAGGTATCTCACTACTAAGTTGAAGGCTTAGCATTTCTTTATTTGTACTAGAATTAGCCTCACGTGACACACATCTAAGGTAAATAGAAAGAGGGCTTTTTTGTTGCTTACGTTCATTGCAAAGAAGAATATTAATGTTGGGGAGTGGATTTCTTTAAACATTAGACATTCAACTAATAGCCTAAATATGGGTTTATTTTTCCTATTCATTATTATAGAGTTGTTAAAAAAGAATGGGGTAGACACTATGTGTTAAGAAATTTTACTCCCTAAGGCTAATATAGATATAGGTACTATAGAAAGAATGTTAACTCTTGAAAAAAAAAAGTAGAGAGAATAACACCCTAACAATCACAATAACAATCCCAGCAGCAACAGCAAGCAGCCTCATAACAGCTAATAATACAAAGCTCCACTTTTCAACTAATTAGTAAAACTGTTTTTAGAGAGGAGATAGAAAAGATGCAAAGATGGTTCTTTAGATATCACAATATTCAGTTCGTTGTTATGAGGCTTTGAATAGAATTCTTTATAAGGTATCTTGTAAAACCCATTCCTTAGTATTATGGGCATAATAGTAAATCCCTCAAGAGTGTTCGTGCATGTCTTCGTGGTTAGATTATGCACGAGAGG
>JAVXUL010048819.1:0-10690 GCA_035590515.1 Trichilia minutiflora
CAAAAAGAGAAAACAGACAGCAGCCAAAGCAATTAAAAATAGAGAGTAGAACGATAGACAGTAGAGAGAGTTTGTCTAGAAAATTTCAGCATGCAGTTCCAGTTTTTCTAACGATCCACTATTCGATCGAGCTTAAAATTTAGAGGTACATTCAGGACATCTTGTTCTTCATTCTAGACGGTCTAATTGTCGTTTGGATATTTATAACTCAGATTTGGAAGTTAATTCCGAATGTGTTTAATTTGGGTGAGAAAGATTTGTTTTCTATCAATTTCTGAATTGTTTTTGAATTCATCTTCACTTGTTATTATTGAGAGTGTTTACTCTATTATTATTAGTGATTATGGGATAGGTTTTGTACCTACTGGATTTACGTTTGTACTTAAAATTTTATAGTAAAAATTTAGGTAGATTCCGAGAACGGTCCCGTAATTTTTATCCTTCATATTGGAGGAGTTTTCCACGTTAAAAATTGGATTGTTGATAATTATTTTTCTATCCATATTTATGTTTGGAATGTTTATTACACACACCACCACCACCACCACCACCACCACCACCACCAAATTCTTCGTTTCAGGAACGAGTACGGGAACCATTACGAAGAGAAGGAACCACATGCTAAAGTAGATCGTCCTTGGTCAGATCATTTTTACCCCATACATGTAGCTATGGGTGCTGCGGGTGAGAAAGCAAAGGCAGAACTTATTCACGATAGCTGGCAATTGGGTACTCTTTCATATGCCTCTTACAAGTTCATAGCAGCAAGCTAGATTTCCATTGCACAACTCTGCTGTTTGTTTGTTTAAACATGCCATCTGGTTTGCTTTAATTGTCAAAAAAATTCAGAAACTTGATAAGTAACCGGAAAGTGACAAGATTCTTGTACGCAACATATAATGCTGTGTGCTTGTACGATGCTTTATGTTAAATACTAAAATATAATGAGTGTATCTTTTCGTGGAACCCACAAATTCAAAACTTGTGGTGTTGACTCGCTGGCATAGCAGTTTGTCTAATTCTTCAATTAAGGAAAATTTAGGCTCATCTAAATTTCTGATTGAAAAACTAAACATTACTTATTACGAGAAATAAGGGAAAAAGAAAAGGAACATACATATTGATTCTAGTCTAGTGATAACCAGCATTTTGTGCATACAAAAGCTCGGAAGAGGTCGTCGAAATCCAAGTTACCATCTTTGTGATAACCAGCATTTTGTGCATACAAAAGCTCGGAAGAGATTGTCAAAATCCAAGTTACCATCTTCAACATTGTCGATAAGTTTATCTATACTAGTCTTCTTGCAAAGGGGAATTACACATCCTGTAGAAGAAATAGATATAGCTAAGAACTCACGAGCCATTCTTGCCAGTGTGGGAAAATTTTCAGCGTTGTCACGCCACCAAAGCAGTATGTTGAATTCTTTCACTGAAGGACATTCAGGCTCATCTAAATAGCGGTCAAGTTCTGATTTTTGTGTAGTGACACAGTCGTCTGGAGATATATGTGGCCCCCCAATGTCGTCTAGCACTTTGTACGAAGATGAAGAATTAGCATGTTTGCAATATCCATTGAAGACAGTAGTAAGATTATGCTTGAGATTATTAAGCTCTGCATTGGCTTGACTACGATAGATCTTGGAGTACCAACATTGTACGATATTCATTTTGAACCGTGGGTCAAGAACTGCGGCTATTGCTAAAGACAAAGAATAGCTGGTCCAATACTTTCTGACGAATTCTTTCCTCATAAGGGATGCCATAGTCTGGACATGATAATTTTTACTTTCCTCCATTTGAAGCAACCTCATATAAATGCAACAAACCTCGTGGAAATAGACATTTGCAGTTTTATGGTCAACCAGTAAAACGTCTTCAATGGCAATGATTAACACTTGCAAACATTTGTACATGGCAGTTGTCTTATCCCATTCCTCTTCCGTTAAATTTCTGTCCTCGAGACCAGGATATTTCCAATCTTGCCCATAAAACTTTTTTTTAAAAAATTTCGCTTTTCCAAAGAAACTGAATTCATCCTGCATCCATTTAGGAACACTATCGGTACACGAAGAATTATTATATAGTAAATCATGCCAATGATAATCACTTAATGCTTTTAATTGATGAAGATAATCAAAAAACCCTATTATCTTCTCACGCAAGTTTTCTGCTTCCTTTCTAATAGGGAGTCCAAGACAATCTACTAACCAATTATCAACGTCTAACCACTGCCCACAGAACTGAAGTGAAGATTGTTTACACAACCATTCATTTATCGCATTAAATTCCTCCTGTTTTTTATCTTTGCTTTTGACGATGGAGCATACATTCTTGTCTAGGTTCCATTCCAAAAGCGAGTCCTGAAGAGTATTTACGAAATTTTCATCAAACTTTTGAAAATCAATAATCTTCTTCTTTATTTCCCAATCGTCATCAATAAAGTGTACCGCCATAAAATAATAATCCTTCCTAAACCATATAATTGACAAACTAAAACGTCGTGCGAGTGTATCCAAAGACTTGCGAACTTTTTCCTTCTCTTCACTGAAAACTTCAATTATATCATTCCCCATATCTTTTAGTGATGGAGCCCAATTCTTAATAACAACTCGTTTCCTATCCAATTGATTCAAGTCTTGATCAATCAATGGTTTTGCTTTGACTGGAACTGCAGCTGTGATTGCTCCTCTTTCTCTGAGTCCATGATCTCCAACTCCTCCTGTGAATTCGTGATCTCCAGCTCCTTGTTTGCTCTTCCTAGCTTTACATATTTTCGATTTCAAATGATTACGGAGGTGGGTGGTTCCTTTCTTGCTTGAACCATCAAACTCCCTTCTACAGTTTTTGCATATAGCCAATTCCTTCCCATTTTCTCCTTTGCACTTTTCAAATTCCTTCCAAACCTTCGATTTCGATTTTCTTTCTTTCGTACTCTTTGACCCCAAACTTTTCCGCTTCTTATTTGATGACTTCTCACTGTCCCGTTTTGACTCCGAATTTTTCCGCTTCTTCCTGGATGAGTTCTTGCTGTCCCGTTCTCCCACCCTATTATCATGATTTGGAGGAGGTTCAACAGGATCATTTTGCTCGATCTGCTCAGCTATTTCCTGTTAACATAAGAACATGCCATTTTGTCAACTTTCTCAGTGACCCTATTCTGTAATGATTTCCACAAAGAGAAAGGCATACCTGTCCATGGTGGCGTTGATGTTCATGTGCTGCGAACTCATCAGCAGGAATCTTCTTCAAAAGAGAGCAAATAAAACAAAGTAAATGTAACATAATTGGTTTTACTTACAGTGGAAAATATTTTTGTGCTTATATTAATATTTATTTTATGCAACAAAAAGGAAAGAGGTACCTGTTTATTGTGTTGAAATGCCACCGCTTCATCACCTTTGTTCTTTTGCAATGCAAGAAATAAATAAATAAATAAATAAATAAAACTAATAAAAGTTAATATATTGATTAAAAATTTAGTTACCGTTTGCTGTGTTTCGATTTCATCACCCTCTGTTTGGGTTAATGATATTCTTCCTTCGCTAAGAGATTTGAGTTCAGGGCAAGTCCAAGACAAATCGGAAGCTTGTACTTTATCCGTCATGGTTTATTTGCTTGATATATATATCAGTGAACAAGTATGAGAAAAAAAATTGAATTACTCCATACAACTATGAAAAAAAATCAAATCAACCATAATCAACAAAATATTTTTATGAAAAATACAAATAGTAATATTATTAAATTTTAAATGATATATGGGAATATCCTCCACTCAGATTACAGTAATTTAATTATAAATAAATACCAAATAAAAGCCTATTTAACATTTAAAAAGACAATTCTTCAGTTCATTCATTTAAATTCATGGTGAGTGTATATATATACATATATTTACCAAAACCAAATACCAAAAATCATTTGATAAGGAATTAAAGAAGTATATAAGATCAAATTAAAACGCACCTAAGTACAGATCTGCAGCTGCGAACAAATTGACCTAGCTGTAGATTAAAACATCTCTTTTCTTTCAACCAGAGAAATTTGATCCTAAATCTCTTGTAAATTAAAGGATATGAAAACGAAGTTATAAAGAAATGTATGTTAAAGCTTATTCGTCCAAAAGTTGATAAAAAAAAAAATCAATTAAAAAAAGACTATGACACATTGAAATAAAATATTTCTTTGGGAATACAAAAGTATTCGAGTACTCGACTTTCGATGCTAATGAACCAATTTCGGATATTGGTCAAGCATTGCGTCGAGTCTCGACCACCTCTCCATTCCGTCAAGCTCAAGCATTTTCCATGAAATTGCTGAGCAGGTGAAGACAGTGAAAAGTGTTATTATTAAATCCGGGGAGTTTATTAGAATAAAGTTTTAATTTTTAAGTTAAGTTTTTAATAAAAAATTATTATTGATTCTTTATTTTCCAAGCACAAATTTTTACTTGTCATGTAGGTTTTTATGATAAGAGAGATGAAGTAAAATATATGTAAAATAAATTAAAGAAGTTTATGATATTTTTATATTTTAGAAAGAATGGTCAATAAAAACTATTTATAAAAGTTAAAGAACAAAGCTTTTCTCCTAAATATAATAAAATCTCAGTAAATAAATAATCTTGTTTAAATAATAAATTTTTTTTAATCTTAAATTGGGCTTTTCTTACTAAATTAATAATTTTACTAAATGTATAAAGTAATAATTTTTTTGAAAAGTTCTTTAAAACCCAACTAAAATATAAAATAATAATTAATTAAATACAAAAATATAAAAATTCATCATCATAATAGACGTATTATTTGATAACTTATATTTTTTAATTCATCTCTTTCTAAAAATATATATAAAAAATATTTATATTTCTTTATACTTAAACTAAACTCAATCTCATTCTTAACTTTTTATAATATATACATTATATTTAATATATTTTTTTATATTATAATAAGACGTAAATAATTTGAAGTGTAAGAGTCACATTATTAGTTATTTATAAAGACTATGTTAAATGATCATAAAATATCTGAAATAATTTAATTTTTTTTAAAATTAAATATTTTAGAATGTTTTATTTGATTATTGGTTATTTATAAAGATTATGTTATATGATCATAAAATATATAAAATTATTTGATTTTTTAGAACAATAAATTTTGGAGTTACAACCATTATATACATGTACTTATTAAATTTTATATAAAACATACATTAATATTTTAGTTTTTAAGTATATAAATACAATATCTATTAACTTATATATATATATATCAATTTTTTTTTATTTTTATATGTGCATATATTAACTTTTGACTCTTTTTAATTTAATAAATAATTAAATATATACATATATTTACCAACACCAAACACCCAAAATCATTTGAAAAGGAATTAAAGAAGTATATAAGATCAAATTAATACTCACCTAAGTATAGACTTGCAGCTGTGAACAAATGGACCTAGCTATAAGACTCCTCTTTTGACTCTTTATATGTGCATATATTAACTTTTGACTCTTTTTAATGTAAAAAAATCAATTAAAAAAATGGATTGACGAAAACTTTAATTAGGTCAAATAAAATATTGCTTTTGGAGTACAAAAATATTCGAGTATTCGACTTTGAATGCTTATGAACCAATTTCGGATATTGGTCAAGCAATGCCCCAACGACGTCGTGTGAAGATGTGAACGACCTCACCATTGAATCAATCTCAATTCTCAAGCATTTTCTATGAAACTGCTGGATCAGGTGAAGTGTTATTATTAAATCCGGGAGTTCATTAGAATAAAGTTTTCTAATAAAAAAATTATTATTGATTGTTTGTTTTCCAATCCCAAATTTTTACTTGGCAAGTCATGTAGTTATTAGATAATTTTTGTAAGATTTTATTATAAGAGAGATGAAGTAAAATAAATTAAACAAGGTTTTGATATTTTATATTTAGGTCAGCAATAACTATTTATGAAAGTCTAAGACAAAAGCTTTTCTTCGGGAACAAGAAAATTTTGATAAATAAATATTCGATGAAGGAATAATTTAACTTAAATAATAAAATTTTTTAGTTTTAAATTAATTTAGTGTATTAATTAAATTAATAATCTTCCTAAATTTATGAGATAATGATTTTTTTGAAAAATTCTTTAAAGCCCAATAAATATATGAATTAATAATTAATTAAATATAAAATATAAAATTTATAATATTAATAAATATTGTCGAACTGTTCAACTGCAGGGATTTTAGGCTCTTTTAAATAGAACAGAAGTTCAGAATTTGGGGAAGATGTGCATGGCCTCCCCATTTCATCTAATATTTTCCTGTGGCTCTTTCCATATTCGTTGTAAACATTGGTCAGAGTGTCTTCAATTTCCTTGCAGTGTGGTGCAACTAGAATACCATAAATTTCTCTATACCAAAGCTCTACAATATCCATTTTAAATCGAGGATCAAGAACTACAGCAATTGCTAAAACCAAGCTAGAGTTGCGCCAGTACTTGTCAAAAAAATTCTCTTTCGCACAAGATGCTACTTCACGAACATAGTAATTGTCAGCTTCTTTCATACAGAAGCAATTTCACATATAATTCACAGAACTTCCGAAAAAATACATTTGCAGTGGTATATTTGGTGTCTAACAAACTACAAGCAGCACCATTTAGCACTTTCAGTTACTCATACACAGCCACGGCGTTTTCCCATTCCTGCTTTGTCAAATTTATTGACTTGAAATCATAATGCATGTCCTCTAGTTCACTAAATGCTTCTTTGTACCCTACTGCAATCTCAAGCCTTTCCAAGCCAAAACATACCTACCAGCAAATCGAGAAATCACTTTTTTTCCAATGGACTTAGCATTATCTACTGCAATTTGAAAGTTTTGTTTGATCTCGCGGACATAATCAAGACACTTCTCAAATTGTTGGCTTCCCATTGTGTTTCAGTGCTCCAACTACTAGGCCAAACAGTGAGCAGATAAGAACTGTCCGCCCAAAGGAAATGGACTTTTTTCAGTAAGCCATCGACTTGTATACTCATTAATTTCCTCTTTTCTTCATCTGTAACTACAGAGTATATATTCTTGTTGATTTTCCAATCTTCAAGCGAATCTTTAAATGTATCCACGAAATCTCTGCATAATGTAGGGTGAAAACTAATAGTCTTTTGCTTGAGTTTCCAATTATCATCAATATAGTGGATAACCATAAAACAGCATTCTTCAACCCACCTAATTGCGAAACTGAAACCACATGAGAGTTTACTCAAATAACTGCAGAGCTTTTCCTTCTCTTCTTGATAAACAAGAAGTATGTCAGGCTTCATGAAATTCAGTTTGCAAAATCCATACTTAATAATTGCTCGAATGGGATCCAATTGATTCAGTTCTTGATTAATCATACATTTTCCTTTGAGAATAGAAGAATTTGTTGAACTACCTCTTCCATCAGCCAACGTTTCTCCAGGTCCATCTTCATTTTTTCTTCCACGACATCTTTCGAAATGATTATTGAGGTGGGTGGTTCCATTCTTAGTTGAACCGTCAAACTTCTTCTTGCAATGTTTACAAATAGCCCAAACTTTCCCACCTTTTCGTTCGTATCTTGTGAACTCTTTCCAGACCTTTGATGTCAACTTTCTTCGTTTCGTTTGTGATGAGTTCTCCACATTCGAGTTTACAACCTCAAGACAAAGATTTTGTCTTGTAATCGGAGCAGTTTCCTGTCAACATACATACAAACAAGTGATGATCGGACAGGTAACATAGAAACAACTATTGATGGGACTAATGGAATATTGCTCATATTTTAGTGTATAGTACATTGTTTTTCATCTGTGATTCTCTATTTAATGAAATCATAATATCTAAAATATACTGTAGAGGGTTTCATTGGGAGTTCGATTAATTATTCACAAGTTTGATTAAACTCCCAAATGGATCTTTAGGAAAGCACAAAGTAAGGTGCATTGTTAAACCAACAGAATTGAACAATGAATGAAAGGAAAATTAAATCCATTTACTCTCTATGTTTCCATAAACATGAGTCCATTTAATTGGTTTGAAAAATTAGTAAATGCCAACATTCGTTTCGTTAAATACCATGAAAAAAACCTGCAGAAAAATAAAAAATAACAAATAGCTACAAACAAGCTGGTGTACCTGCCCATCAGACGTCCCATGTGTTTGGATTTGATCATCAGTTCCCGATGGAAAGGATGCATTCATGTGAGACATCACCAACTTTATAACGATTTTCTAGCCTGAATAGAAAGTTTTCAGTCTACGAAACGCAGAAAAACAGTAGTTGTATTCGTCCATAGCACTAAATTCTTTATAAAACAATTTATCTTCTTCTTTTTGGTAGGTAAGCAATCGAAATATAACAAAAAGAAAACGAGTGCAGGAAATTTAGCAAAGATTTAATTGTATTGAAATGATCATTACTTGAAAGTACCTGTCCGCAGATCAGATGGAGACGGAGCTGATGCTTCCTTCAGTTAATAGACTGACGGATCCTTATAAATAATAATGTTTTCTTGCTTAAGCGTTTAAGCTGAGGTACATTACTAACCAGTAAGGATTAGGAACCGATTAGGCTCCGAAAATATACGAAGAAAAGACAGTCAAAAGATGAAAACCCGATTATGCTCCGCTTGCTTGTGTTTGTCCCAAATCCGCCCGTAAAATTTCAAGATGGAATTTAGATTTTTCTTTCCATGTGCCCATTAACCTCTAATAAAAGAATATTACGAAAAAAAAGAAGTAAAGAATAACTCTCCACCCATCCGTGTCTAGCTTAGTTGATAGGAATAAATTTGAAATTATAATTTTAGATTTTTTGATTTTAAAAATTAGCTGAGGTACACATAAATAACTTTAGACACCTCGATTAAAAAAAAAAAAAAGAATAGTTCTCCAGACGACTTTAGAATCAATGGTAAATGGCCTATTAGAATTTATGATCGATTTTTGAATTATGTTGTCATCCTGAAAATTTATTTAAATGGTACAAATATAAATCCATCCTAACAAAAATATTCAATTCAAAATTGCAAAAAACTCACTCAAATTAATCCCATTTAAAAACCTATAATTGTTGATTTTGACTGCAGTAATTCTCAATCTTGTGATTGGTTATAAAATGCCCATTCTCCTTTGTTAATAAAATTTTGATGTTCAATTTCACTTCAAATTGACTCATATACACTGGAATTAATTGGTACGTACTTGAAAGAAATGGTAATTATTCACATATTTAGACCCCAAGCATTTGATGGATAAGGCCTCTTCCAGAGAGAACCTACAGGTTTTTTCATTCAGGGCCGTGGATTTATGCTGCTCTTCTTCCTTTGCCTCAGCCCATTTCCTTGGTAATGCAAAGAAGTTATTTCTTTCTTTGTATTTCTCAGCCCACATGGATTGATCTTTTCATCTCTTTCATTGAATATAATAAATACAGTCGTTAATTAGGGATGATAATTTTAATTACGACATAATTATTCGATATGAATTTAATATAATTAAACGGATTCATATTTAAAAAATTTGATACGAACAATAATCAGATCGTATTCGTATTATACAATTAATAATCGTGTCGGATTCGGATTTGACCTTTGAATTCATTTATTCGTTTAAAACACGATTAGTTTAATGAATAATCATATTTAAATAAATAATTATGTTTAAATAAATAATTATTTAATATAGTGATTTTATTTATATATATTTGATATTTATTTGATATTAAATAAATAATTAATTAAATATGTTAAATTTATATTGATTAATTAAATGGAATGAATAGATTGGATCGACTTAATGATCCAATTATCTTATATTATATTATCTATTTAAAAAATAAATGACACGATTAATAAATGTATGACATGATTATTAAACGGATGACACGATTAATAAATAGATCGTATTTGGATTGAGGATTCTTGATACGCTTAATAAATGGATCGTATTCGAATGAGCATAAAAAAATACTGTAAGTTCATTGACACGACACAAATACAATACGTTTCTCAATTTTCTCCTTATCGGTTTCTTAGCTCTTTTAGGCCCCAAAACATGAGTTTGCCCATTCTTTGTAAACTGATATATGATCTCTTGGCCTCTCTGTTATACTCTTATATCATATTACCATGGTTGACCCAACAAGATATTTAACACCTCAAGTCTTTCCATTATGGCATAATAGGCCTCATCAACATACTTGCCTATGAAAAATGGTACCTTACATTATTCGATAACCTTAATACCTTTCACTTCTTTGATCCGTTCAATGTTATAGGGGCATGGATGCTTTTTCAGTGGTAGCTCAAAAATTTCCACCACAAAACCTTGTTAATTAAGTTTTCTTAACTCCTATCATCGATAATAACTATGCAATGCTCTCTTTGTAATATATCAATAGCCTAGATTAGCTTGTGCCATTGTGTGTCGTCACTTTGTTTTTGTGTCACCATAACTTTTCACACTACACATGTTCTCTCCTCATTCTCCATTTCATCGAAGTCATTATTGTACACCTCATCTTCTTTCTCCGATTAATAATCATTTTTGATTTCATTCGATCAACCATCTGTTAGAGATATGCCCTAGAACCTATCGTGTCATATGGTTTAGGGTTATATTTTCTTATGTATATACCTTTTGTAATTAATTATAAATTATTTAC
>JAVXUL010048840.1:0-10690 GCA_035590515.1 Trichilia minutiflora
GTACATTTCATTTGGTTGGTCAAACATATATATTAAACTATTCAATTCAATCTAGATATAGATTGAAATACAGCAAGAGATGAAGATTTAGAGTTTCCAGGTTTCCTGCTATAAAGATTAGACGAACGTATGTAATGGGTGATAAAGACGGGAAAAGATATGGGATGTAGCATAAAATCAACAAGCCACGACAAGTTGTTCTCTAGTGGGCACGTGGGGTCCTTTCTCAATATCGTAGCACCAAAGGTCGGTTTATTATTGTGGAGATTGTAATTTTCTTTTTTAAAAAATAAAATTATTTTTTTAATAACATTAATTTTTAATAATATTTAATATTTTAAATATCAAATATTTTATAATAATTCTAACATTTAAATTAGATATCAAACTATCAAATAACTTTTAATTTTGTATTTTAAAATTTTTTTTATAATTATCTTTGTTTTTTATTTTCCTGTGATAGGACGATGGAATTGTCATGGATTTGGCACAAGCATATGGAACTGATAGATTTGCTATCAAACAGAAAGCAATCGTTGGCGCTCAAATTTTCTTCATATATCAATCAATCTTTCTCAATACACCAAATTTTAAAGAGAGGAAAAGCAAATTTTAGTGGGATAGAGGTGCCACAACAGTAAAAATAAGGTCCAGAGGGGATCACACCACAAATAGGGGTGTCTTAATCACTTTCTACACTTTCCACGCTATATCCCTTCCGAGCGATTCTATGAACTTGGCAAGGGTAAACCTGAAATTTAATTTCAGCCTTCAGTTGTGCAACTTCCATTATTAGGAGGGGCTATCGTGATCTTTCGTGTACAACTCAAAGCCGCGCAGTAAGTTATCATCATTCGGCAGAAAATGATGATACTCTGATGGAAAAGAACCAACCTTTTTCAAATGGAACAAATAGTTCAATACCATGAATTTTCAACCAGGAAGTCAACTATTTTATTATTAAATTCAATAAAGTCATCATTAATCTGATTTTCTATCCATAGGTTCAGTCAAAAACGAAAACATAATGTCAAAAAATCAGGGGATGTGACTTTTACATGAAAGGATAATTTTCTGCCGAACATGGTTTAAAAACTTAAAGAATGGACTATTGTAAATTTGTAAGCCGTCAAAGTACTGAACCTTCTACTTTACATTTCTAACCTTGTAGACCAATATAGACACCATGAATTTTATTTTCCAATTTTTTCTCTCTATCCTCATATGACATGGATTTCGGTGTGTTTATAGTTATCGTACTTGTACTTAATTTTAAAATCATTGCAACTTAAAATATAAACACTTGAAATGTTGGCTTTCAAAGCAAAAGCAAAAGCACCGCAATACCAAACAAGACCTTACACTAACACCAAGTAATTTTATCCCACAACAGTTGTTCCAAACATATCTGAGATCTTGAGCTAGTCTTAAACACAGAATTAAACGATCAAACAAATATCTACAGCCAGACAAGTTTAATTTCAAATTCAGTGTAGTCTTGATCATATAAAAAAAAATTACATTCTTTAAGACGTCACAATGAACAATTTACTAATTAAAAAAAAAATAAGGACGTAATATAATTAAAGTATGGACCACAGAGTACTACAAAATCAACCTTCAGCATTTGAATTTGTCCCTAGAGAGTATCATTTACAAAGGCACAAACTAGAACATACAATCTTTCCACCTTAGAATGGTCAAAGCAAAAAATGCAAACTGAACATATAAATTAAATTGATACTACATCTTGGAAGTACAAATAATATGTCTTCTCATTCATATCTCCAAACTATATACTCAGAATAAATGATCGAATTGAGGAAAGAATAAGAAAGAGAACCCCGGTATAATACCCGATTCTCTGCAGGGAGATGATTCTGTTCTGGTGCCACCAAAACTATCCAAAATCAGGTGTTGACTCTCTCCCCTTTTTAACTTCTTTAGGTGCTTCAAGAGATTTGGAAAGTTACTTTCACATCAGCATGCCACTTCTATCTCAACTAGAGCTTGGCCATAATGAGCTAAGCCTGGATGCAAGTTTTGCGCTCTTGTAATCCTCTCTAAGCTGAATAAACCTGAATCAGCAGCCAAATCAGAATTACAAAAAGATCCAAAAGGTAACAACATAAATAGGCTAACAGCACACATCATAGTGAGAAAAGAAATCCTTGTTATGCAAGGTATATGTTCACTATCGGGAGGTTTGTTTGGAAACCGTGATTTTAAAATTATTTCCCAGTTAAAGCACTCCTCACAAGGAATGGAAAGCTCAGAAATTTGCAAAACATAAATTTAAAGCATATATTTTATATGGTTTATCATAATTCACTATGGAGAACACGTAACAAGGAATAGCATCTGAAAAATAACAGTATTAATTGAAAGCCCTAGTGTGTTTTAATGCACAGAATAAGAGCCCAAACCAATACCTTTGTGCATCTTTTCGGATACTGGGGGTACCCTCAAACAAAGTGGAGAGGCTTTCAGGAGCAACAATAAAGACATTGGCCATACTGGAGAGCAATATTTCATTAGTGGATTGAGATAGAAACTGCTCATGAAAATTCTGGAAATTTTGTAAAACTTTTGCAACTTACATGCCCAACAATTCAAATTTCTCATCAACAGAAGGAGCATTAAAACTGCGCACAAATTCTCCATACTCAGTTATGTCACGCTTCAGGCGTAATCCACCACTGCAAAAGGGCAAAACAAAAACAGTGAGAAGCAGAAAATCTAAAAATGAAAATCTCTAGGGATATTAGGATATGTTTATGGTTCGAATCCCACTCACCCAAAAATGGGGAAGGAGTTTTGTCTACATTAATGTAATCTAAAATGATTTTTTAATTTAAAAGAAACTGCAAAGAAGTGGAATGGCTTGGTGGTTCATGGAAGATGACATATCAATATATAAGCTTTGAAATGGAAAAAGAAAAGCAAAAAGAATTCAACAGAAGACAACCAAGTAACACGTTAAATTTACAGGAAAGTCAGAAGTAGACTTCACTGGATTATCGAGGATCACCAGAACATTAGACTTTCTAAGATCTCTCGAATTAAAAAGGAAAAAAAAAAAAAGGCCACTCTTAACTATTAAGAATAAACTGAAATGAAAAGCACAAAACTTCTTGCCACCAGTGTGACTGCTGAGCAACAATGAAAAACTTCAACTCTCACAACGTTAGAAGCACAGTAAAAGAAGAAACTCGCAATGTAAGAATCTGGAATTTGGGACTCTGACTAATTCCTATTTCTTCTAAATACTTTCTGGCTCACTTTTGAGAAGCAGGTTTAGTTGTTTATTATTTAAATAAAAGAAAATCTAAATTTCTTGTTATATTGGAATAGACTCGGACAATGTTTCCATCCATAATTATCCAATAGTAACTGACCTCTCTCATCCCCAAAAGGAGGGTAAAGAAACCACAATGATCCTTTTTTCTTTTGATATAAAACCATAATCATGATAATAGCAATTTACATAGTCACTGGAGGTCAAAATAAGTACACCATTACAAAATATCAGCAAAGTAGAGTTACCTGGGATTAAAAGTGAATTTCTGCCAATGATTAAGCAGGCCTTTATACAAGCGATCTCCCTAGAAGAATAAAAACTCGCATATCATACTTGAAACTTTGAATCTATGTAGATATTTGATTGGAAACAAAACAATATATTAAATACTATTATCCTTCAAAACTTTAAATAAAGATATCTCACTTACAACTTCTGATAGAATATCTCACCACCACCCCTCCTCTTCAGGGAAATAAGACAGTAGAAATTTAAGAAAATGAAATGCTCAATATAACCACAGCACAATATTTTACTATGAACTTGGCACAAATGGTTAAGATAACATGAATTGGTAGAAGAATTTCTTAATACGTTAAATGCTTGTTGTTCATAGAATAAATTACAGAAAAATCTAATTAATCATACAAGTAATCCATATTTATTTACCAAATGCAAAGGGAAACCACTGGCAGTAAATAAGAAACTCAACGATATCCAACACATACCAACTCTGTCAGGAATGCTTGTTTGTTGAGACCATCTAGTGCGGTAAATGCAGCCTCAAGCACACGGGAAAGGTACGCAACAACTCTATATAACCAATGAGATAATATTATTTGATATTACAAAACATAGAAAATGAATGCTAATAATATTTGAAAGGGAAAACACTATCTGATATCTCTAGTTGGAATCATAACTTAATACCCTCTGTCCCATAAAATATATCCCTCCAGAAAAGCTCAGCTACCAAAGAGTAAAGAATTAATGCTTGACACTTCATACAAGAAACATTGTAAGCCCAAAATTATTGACCTCAAGGTGAAGCGGGAATGAAGGTACAAAAAGTTAAATAAAACAAGGAATAACGTTAGAAAACAAAACAAAATAAAAAAGGTTGATGCCTTGTATATTTGGTAACAAACACACATTGGGGATAGAAAAATAGGAAAATGAGACCACCCTATATGACTTGGGAGTCAGTCTAACATATGACGCCTAGAAGTGGAAATCAAATTATTTCAAAATGTCTAGAAACATAAAATTAAACTGCACAGTGGAACATATATGTTGACTTCAAAATTTTACTGATCGAAAATGAATCAACTTCAAAAGCATCCAGCTTGCTGAAACCCATCATGTATTGGCTATATGGTTAAAGGAACAGTTACAAGTTTGTGTAGCTGTACAAACCTCGTGCAAGCATTAGTTGGACGATGATCAGGAGCAATACCATCATCAGGTGATCGATAATCTGTTGCCTTTTGTTCAGCTGAAAGCAACCGCTCCACCTGTATAGGCAATTTAATGACTTACCAAGAAACTGTCTGATATGCAGAAGAAAACCAGAGATCACCAAAAAAAATTGGTTGGATCCGGAGGGTGCAAACACATTGAAAATGTCACAGAAAGAGTAATAATATCTTGGTATGAACAATTATCATTAACAAATAGAAAGAACCAATTTAGATATACGATTCTAGCAGATTTGTCTTATGATTTGTCAAGGTCAACCATAAACTACACAAGATGTAAAAGACTCAATGCCAATAACTGACCTCAGCCATCACAGTCTCAATGCATTGTTGAAGCCCTTTATAAGCAGCAGTCTCTGCACTGGACATTGCTGTAGCCATCTCTTCACATGAAGCAGCATGTGCACCATCCACTGGTAGTAAGAGCCTAGATATAGAATTTGCAAAGTACTGCAGATGAAAGATAAGTTCACATTTATTTTCTTTTGGCAATATCAAATCATCCGCACATGAGCTAAACTGATTATATGTAAATAACAAGAAGGCAAACAACATACTTGCTGAACTATAGCGACACTACTGCCACAACGTTGTACTGCAACCATAAAAGATCTGAAACTGCTTTCACCAGCAGCAGCAGCAGCTTCTGCCTGCACATCAACCAATCAATCTCCATTATGTATATATTTTATCCTAGAAATATATTATGATACATCTTATAATGTCAACATTAGTGTAGACTATTTAGAAAGCATAAAGTAGTATGTGATTAGGTAGTTACAGCTGAAGCAGCAGCAGCAGCCACCCTTCTACTAACACTTGTGCCCAGCACAAATCTTTCCCTCAACGCTGCAGCCTCCGTCAGGCTGTCTCTGGCCCTTTCAAGCCCCTCTGTTATATATTGACTGACCTGTAAAAGAAATATCAGGGACCTCCAACAAAAATCCGAAAATCTTTTGCAATTTTTTAAACAACTCACTTGGTCTAGCAAGCAAGTAAACACTGCTTTAACGTTGGCGGCAAGGGTCGCAGGCTGTAAATAGTAAATATAAAAATCAATTAGCAATGCAAGCATATAACATTTGAATTCAGTATATGGAAACATGTAATCTCCTTGGTTAACTAACCTTAATTTTGCTACATATTTTCATTTTTAAAATTTTCAAATCAAGCACTATCAGAGCCAAACCTAAGCAGTTATTAAAGATTAATCATTAATATGCATCGCAAGGAACAACTTTTACTTGAGATGAAAATAAAGTGCATCTTGATATAGCTTCTTCATTCCAACGCACAAACTCCGTCACAACAGTCACAGATATCTGCTGGTGAGAAGAAGCTACGGAAGCTCCCTTAGAGCGCCCAATTGTTCCTGTTGACTCAGAAAGTTGCTGGCTTTCAGCACGCAACTCTTCCATCTGCTAGGCATAATACTTGTTATTGCCACTGAAGCATAATTACGGGTAAACTTGATAAACAAATGATGCACTTGATGCATACCTTGGCATGATATAGTTGTCTTAAAGAAGCCTGCTCATGCTCAGGATATTCTTCCTTGTGAGTAGTAAAAAGACACTCTGTGACGACTGAACCAACAGAATTCAACAAAAGTGAACTAAATTCATGAGTTGGGGTGTCATCAATAGTTGACCAAAGAATTTAATATTGCATCAGTTTACCCAATAGCATAGGAATAGGTGCCATTAGAGTTTAATGGTCTCAATTTATTAAACTAACTACTAATTAAACCATGCTCTATAACCTCCACCTTGTTTAACTTCTAAAGGTAATGCTACTGACAGACATCAAAAGGAAGGTTCTTAACCATTTAAGCTCTCTCTCAAGAAGGGAAAGTTCTTACAGTTCTCATCGGTTATGGCTACCTCCATTTATATCAGGAAAAATGAAAAAGATTGCTTAGATCATTTTTCTTTATTTAATACTATTTTGCAAATTTGTTTTCAAATTGCTGAAGGTTACATGCAAGTGTAATCAACAATCTCCTACCATTTACCAATAAAATCTAATACCGAAACAATATTTCGCTAAAAGAAAATTAGCTGCAAGGAAAGATTTTCATAAAATGTCCTCGAGGAAAGTAGCAATTTTCATAGTTCCTTCATTACCCTCAATATCCAAATCACCACATCCCACGGCCCGTAGGTCTCTAGCAAGATCCTGTGTCTTCTCATACGCCACAGCCAGCACTCTAAGATACTGAAGCCTCAAGCCAAATACACAAAAGAGTTAAATCTGATAGTCACTTTAATCTTCCATGAGTAAATGTAATATAACCCTATTAATTCTACTCACTAATAGCAGTCCGCCTTCTTCCATACGAGGCAAATTTACGAGAGATGGTTTCTCTAATAATTTGTCCAGAATAGCTGTAACCCGTTGCTCCAAAACTCGCTGCAAGATATATTTAGAAACAGACATTGTTGAAATATAACCAACATAAGTTTAGCATACCACAGGTGAATTTGAACATAATAACAGAATCCTGGCAAAAAGGAAACAAGAGAAAGACAAGGAACAAATGGAAGATAGAATACCTGAACTAAAATGCTCATGACATAATTAGGAGAAGGGAATACTGCTGTAATTGTGGCTGCTTCTTTCCGAACAGTATCTGCAATCAAAGCAACAATATGAAAAATCAAATGCAATTCAAGTCACACTGTTCAGAGCACTGATTATCCTTCAAACCTGTAATTTCTTTGTACAAGGAAGTAAGGCCACGGGAAACATTGCTGGGACTAACTTGGGAACCCTGATCGCCTAGAACCAGCCTGACATCTGCATTCATTACTTCCACATCAATGAACATAGGACGCGTTGCCACATAATGTTGCATGGCACTGGTACCCCTGTTAAACTGCGTCACAATTTGCAAATGAAACCAATTAGATTAAGAAAAAAGATCCAATTGACACCAGTTTTAACCACCCAGATGAAACTGGTAATGGCAGCAAGGTATTCAATATAACATACAGATCTCCAGTGCCAAAGATAAGGGCAGAAGAAATAACCATTGAAGTGGTAGCAGGAAAAAAGGAAGGAACTGATCATTACAAATAACATGTTCAGAAACTATAAACAATTGAAAAGGTTAAGGAGTTTTGTAATTCCAAGAGAATAATATCAAACATAATACACTGTAATACCTAAGAATTTGGAAACAACATTCACACGATTTAAGTGAACCATGATTGTTTCTCACTCACTCATGCATATCAAAAATTGGGAAAGCAAAAAAAAAAATAGAGAAAGCAGAAGACTGGAATTGGGGTTGACAAGGAAGAATTTGACCAACATAATTACCTGAGATAAAATTTTAGCACATTCTGCCATGGTAGACAATTCCCTTCTCTGTGATGCTGCATCAAACCGAGACAGCAATCTGTTCTCCAGTTCTGTCCAAAGGGCAAGGACAAAAAGGAAAATTGGTGACTGTGTCAGGATATTGAGAGGAAATCCATTGTTGGTCGAACAGAAAGGGACTTGGGCAAAATATTTTCGTTAACAATGATAACTTCCAAGAAGAGAGAGACACGTTTACAGGGGAAAAAGAAAGATAGCACGAGGGGAGAAGCAAAAAGGAAAGGGTCTTTAAGAGAAATAATAATCCCATGAAAAAGAAAACACACAATGCCAAGGCTGTTCACAGTATTGCAACTAGCCTATCTCAAACCAACAGAAGCAGTGTGCGAAGCCATTAAGAAGTCTCCAACATGTATCATGAAATGGCCATACCTAATAAGAATGCTAACGTGCACAAATCCCAAATTCATGACCAATTAGAAATCTCCTACAACAACAATTTTACAAACGATGATGGTATTAACCTCCTTAGATAGATGACAAGTGCAATTGACCTATACAAGGATCAACTTACCCTTCCAGCTAAGATAGGTATAATGGAACCAGCCAATGGTCCAAATATGCTAACAGCTTGTGTCCCCATATGATTACTAACCAATGTACGGCTCACAAGGATGATGGCAGCCATAATTGAGGACTCAACAAATAATGCTCTTACAAAATGCCACTAAACATATTACAGCATGCAGAGGAGACAAAAGCCTTTATCGTCTAACAACACTCATGGCAAGGCTTGCAAAAAACAGTATACAAGAACCAAAGTGATGTGGCACCAAATAGAAACAAAATCTAAACAATAAAACTGGACCGAGATAAGACTTCCAATAAGAAAATAAAATCTAATTCAATTAAAATAAAAAATAATTAAAATAATTCCAAAACTAGCCTAACACATTCTGCATCACAAAGAGCAAAAGAAACAGAACTCTACTATCACTTCTTCCCCCAGACGCTACCACAACCACAAGGCAAGTACCAAGTAGATTAGTAATTTAGCAACAAGATACTAAAAGAAGGCTACAGAAATCTTCAAAATAAAACCTTCTACATTGCTATATTCAACGCAGTCATTTAAGATGATCCTAATGTTAGAACATTGAAACTTATTAAATGTATTTCAGGAACAAAGAAATGAACTTGCTTACGATCTCATCCATGACACTATCTGAAATACATCACCATTAAATTGTTAACAGTATTTGACATGATATATTGTTCTCAGTCATCTAAGTTCTGTTTCTATCTACCATCTAACCAAGGTAAATTTCATTAAGGTTCCTTCTCATATTTTCCTGAAACAATCAAATTCTTCAAATATGACTCTGTTTCAACCGCATAAATACTGCTATATCATTTTCATAATACAATGTTTCTTATGTATGGATAGCATGTGTTTCATTGATGACAACCAATTGAAAACTATTCATTTTTCTAAATTTTCTGTACATCACAAATTACTGTACCATTGCAGTAATCCTGAAGATTTGCCACAGCAACTTCTAATCCTCTGCTGGCAGTTGCCATATCTGATATGCCTTGTCTTCCAATATCTTCCTCAGCAAAAGACCCTAAAATTAGAACAAGAATGCGAAAGGCATTAATTTTTTGTATGGCTTGAAAGATGCATCAAAACAATACCACAAGAATCACAGTGCTTGATACAAATTGTCCATTACTAAAAACATTTACATTCTCCATTATAATAGGATATCAACCAATATTACCACAAAAAACAATATCTCAATTTCTCTTTTAAACATGTGCACGTACTCTCTCGCTGTTATACTTAAATGAAGTTAATCAATTGTTTTCAGAGGAACAATTAATAAAACACTTGTTATTTATTTGCAAAATAGCTTTAGTTTTCATATTATGCATTTGAATTTACAAAAGAAGGTTGTTAATTGAGATGATAAAATTGAAAAAAAAAAAGATTTCCAATTTCCCTCAACATTGTTAATAAATTTAAGATTGTCGATGGTTTATCTTATAAGTGTTTCAACCAACAATTTATCAGGAAACCAGGATCATCAAAAGAAAGGTGTGAGTTTGGAGGGGACCATCATGCCCATCGGAAATAATAATGAAAATTTCTCCTGAAAATACAGCTACTACAATCTTACAAAAAATAATGTCAGCTTACGCAATTTCTCTGCAATTGACGCAGCCTCAGCAACACGGCTGTCATCAGAAAATAAAGGTGAAAGTTCCATTAGGTCGCCTGGGCTGCTGTTAAACTCCATCAAGTACTGCAGGATTTAGATTGACAAATGGTTAAAGCAATCTAAATAAAAGGAAAGCAAATTATCTATTTTTCTAAGGAAAACTGTTCTTTAGAAAAAGCAAAGCCAAAGTACACAGGAAGGAAACAAGGATCTTGTACATGATGACTTCTACAAGAAAAGCGTAGAAGATTTTGAAAGTGATCCTTCTATGGTCACTATAGACTTGCTAAAATCTGATCTGATTTCATACTATTTAACAGATAATAGTACCTTTATGAGGTCAATTGTTTGACTAGCTGTTA